>JAABKK020010611.1:0-23112 GCA_011634745.2 Catotricha subobsoleta
TGCTTGCAATAACAACTTTAACAAAAAATTCTAAGAAAACATTGTCAATATTAAATTATAAAAATAATCATTAATTATGTATAAGTATTACAAATATCTTTCTCGATGCAACGCTAATTTTTAAATGGATATACTGACAAATACAGATGATTGTATTGATTTTTAATACAATAAATGAACGTTCAAAGTAAAATTTTCTAAAAATACGATCAAAAAAGGTTTGTTGACTGATGACCTAAAACAATATATACATACATCTACTTATGATTAAATGCACCGAATATCAAAGAACTAAGATGTAAATGAATTTCAATACAGCTCTTAAAATACAACCGCTCCCAATCAAATCGATTAAGCAACTGTTAAACATTTCTGGGAACTATAATAATTTTCTGTTATATTTTATTTTTGTCACCCGTTGTGTAATGTAACATTTTAAACATGTATACTTAATTTTACTTTCAATATTGATCATTCATTTATTAATACAAATAAACGTTCGAACGATGGCCATTCTAGCATTAAATCTTAGTCATACTAAATCGAAGTACTTACTTACAAATTTGTAAATAATGCTATAGTTTATACAAAATTGACCAATATTGACGTTTGCTTTATTTTTTATTTTTAGAAAGTTACAATTACATACTTAGTTGCAATTTTTATAATTTATTAATTGTCCATGCTAAATGTTATGTTATTGTGCATTTTGTTTAAAATTCCATAATCTATTAAAATTAAAATTATTCAAGGTTTATTATCCGTATTTTATCAAATTTTATTAACTTTGATATTTGTTTATTAGAGCGACATAGCTATTATTATTCATTGTGTGACTGTCGTCACAAACACAACATATTTTAAATGATCATAAAAAAAAAAAATAGAAGTAATTATGCTGTTTTGTAGACAACAACTACCGACAGTTTTACAGTTTATTATAAACGATTGGCGTCTAGAATGTACAGTTATATATTAACTACACACCTTACACACCAGACTTGGTTGGATGTACATCAACAAAGCAGCACATATTCAGGAAGACCATTATAATATTAATTAATAAATTATATAAGTGAAACAATTTTGTCATATCATTTTGCTGGCATGACCAGTTCACCTTCAATCGGTTAACATTTAATATAAATATTATTATTGTTATTATTATTTTTGCCTGATATATGACTGCATTGAGTTTTATGACTAAAAAAAACTGTAAAATTTAATTGAAATCTCTTTCAATTTTGTGTAAGTATAAAATTATGTATAGATGAATAAAAAACGTAAATAATTGTTCAAGTTCAATAATTTACGCTCAAATTAATAATATATTCTATTGTTCACTAAAAAAAAAAAAATGAAAAAAAGAAACAGTAAAAGTATTTCTATTTAAAATATATTTTTTTGTATTTTCTACTTTCTCATCAATAATCATTGATGATGCGCTTCTTCTATTATTTAGTGCGTTTTTTTCTTTCATGTTTGCACGATAATCGGAACTACATTGAAGCCAAATTTAATTTAGTCACCATCAGACTTACCTAAACTTATTATTTAACTTGTGATTAATTATCATATTTATTAGGGTGAATATTATTTGCTAAATAACATGTTTTGAATTGAGCTTCAAAGAATTTAGCCAAAAATTATGATATAAGAAATGGTTTTAAAACATTTCATTAAATTTTAAATGAAAAAATTCTCTGTTAAAAAAATATCCAAATTTCATTTCTATTAAAAGAGGATTATATTAGTTTAATTTTTGTTTTACATCGTGTCCATCCATCAAACTGTCCGTTCATGTATCTATTTTATTTACCTTTGATGAAATATTACTCTTTTATTAAAAATAAATCTTCCAATAGAATTTTAACTTAGTAAATAAAAGAGAAGAAAAGAGGATTTTCCTTCAACAAAGTCCTTCAAGTTATTTGAGAAAAAAGAAATAAAGTCATTTAGGTTTTATTTTTTAAAAAAATTTATTGAACATTTTTGTAGATTTTACATTATTTTCCCTAAACTAGAATATTATACAAAATTAAAAAGAAAACGCAAAAAATTAAATAACAAGAGATTTATTTCATTTTAAAATGCACTAAAATAACGTATTTAATATTTATTTAAAAATAATTGAGCTGAGTTTAGATAGAAATAAAAGTAAAAGTAAAAGAAAAAAAGATTTTTTTTTATTTAGAATGTCAATAGGAGAAGTATAATATTCTTAAAATAACAATAAAGAAGAAAAAAAAAACAAGAAAGAAAGTGTAGGTATTTATATATAATATATATAAAAAAAAAAATATATTAATTTACAAATTAAGATGTTTCACTGCGATGCATCCCACATTTTCAGCGGCACTGTGGATCATAATCTTAATAATAATAATTTAAAGAAAAAAATAATGTCCATTTTGACTGTCAGTTAAGAATCATAAATATGAAACACCTTATTTTGAATTTAATAATAACACAGCGCAATGTCATCCATTTAAAAAGTTTTGAGTATTTTCTTTAATATAAATTGATTAGATTATATATTGATTATTATGGTGTTAAATAATATATACGACCATTAATATAATTAAGTTTAACTTGAATGTTAATTCTGTCACTTCCATTGTGTAATAATTTAATTAATGTTGAAATATCAAGAAAAGAAAAATATTTAGCTTTTCTGAATAAAAGAAATGGTCGATTTAAATGTTGTAATTTATTATATCGAGCGGCAAGAGTTTTTTTTTGCTTAATATTTAATTTAATTTGAAGTAAGGAGAAAAAGAAAAGAAAAATCAAAGTATTTGGAAAGTGAAAATCTTGTAGGTAAAATTTATTATATAATTATTTATTTTTTCTCTCTTTTTTATGGAAGCCAATTAGTTCTTTTTGTTTTAGTTAAAATTGGTTTTAAATTATTTAACATTTAATAATAAGATAATGACTTAGAAGAAACCGTCACCGGTTGGATCGTTTAACCATGGATAATTATTAGGACACCTTACACATGTTTGCAAATTAATTGTTTCTCCGGGAACCTCCTTGGATGTCAATTTACATGTGTGTGGTACCCAACAAGCTTGTGTTCCTTCAACTGAACACTTCTCCCTCCATGGTTCGAAATTTTTAACTTCACTAACGGTTCTTGGATTTTGAATCCATTGAATGACCTGAGTCATTGTAACGAAATAAACATCATTATGATTTGCTAAGATTTCATCAATCCAATATAAGAATGCATCTAAATATTCAGGATTATTTTTCAACCAAGCTGCATGATAATATAAACCTAATGGTGCACGATTTTGTTCGTAGTGACGATCAAAGTTATGATTTAAGAAATTATAAAATTGGTCTCCCGATAAGATATTTGAACATGAATCGACCATAGCGCAACCCGGTAAATATTCGTCATTAGTTGGATCTTCACGACGATCTAATTCATTCATGACCATTTCCCAAACAGCATGGGAACGGGTTGGACAACTTTGTAAATTACCATGACAACGATGTGGCATCTTGAAATACATTGTGTATGGCCATAGTGGTGGATTTGATAGTGGTGCTGTGATTGTTGAATCGTATAAGAATGCTTGTTCTTCCATCATTGTAAATTGATTATTACCACCAACACGTAAATATGGTGCACGTACACCTACTACTGAATTATCGGTAATGTTTGCGTATTTCTCAATGATGATTCTCATACCAGCCATTTCTTTGGCCCAATCATCAACCGTTGCATTTGACCAAAAACGTTCATCATCATTATGGCTGTTGGTAGAAGATATTTTATTTTTTCTTTAGTAAACGAACCAAAAACCAACAAATACGGTAATAAAATAAAATAATTAGTATTGGGTTAGTTTTTATATACAAAATATTGCAAATATGTACAAGAAATATTCCGGGAAAAAAAAAAAATTTTGAAATTTTTTAAGCATATTATTTTTATGTACAAATTATACACTTACGTTATAGAATGAACTGAAATCTCATGTCCTTTACGATGGGTTTCTTGTACAGCTGAATAATTAGTGTACTTGTGTGATACAAAATAGGTAGCCTTAATATCACAACCATTTGGATTTTTACGTTTACCATTAAAAATTTCTTTATACAATTCAATATTGTTATTATTGATAGCATCATCAAATGTAATTGTAATCATCATTGGTACATCTTTAGCTGGTAAATTTCCCGGTATTGTAGTACCATCTTCTGAACAGAAACAATCGGGTAATACACAAACAGCTGGATCACATGGTGGTGCACGATTTGGATCATTGTCAATGTCTAAAAGAAAATATATAAATATATTCACATTATATATAGTAATAGTGTTAATATTCGGTAAATAGAGAATAAAATCATAGATACATATATTATTTATTTTGTCTGTATAAAATTTTGATATTTATCATCGTTTTACATTTAAGATTTAATAAACCAATCTTCATAATTATATTAACAAAATAAAAGTAAAAGTATTATATTTTTTAACAACAAATAATTATAAATATATATATAAAAAAAAAACTCTATAATCGCATTTAACAGTTTATACGAAATTAACTGTATAGTCTATACAGCAGACAATTCATAACACTCGCATCATATACGTATATATTAATTATATTATTATAACGTATTGATAAAACTCATATACGTTAATATACCCGTGATTGCATAGAGATAGAGGTTCAACGTGTAATCAAGTTAAAGTAACCAAAACCAAAAACTGGTTTTCAATAAAAAGAAAACTCTTACTTTTTAAAACATCTCATTCGATATATTAACGAAACATAAATATATAATTTTCTGTATGTACCAAGTGATACTTAAAAATTTATAAAAGACAATTTATAAATACCAACTAAAAATGAATTTAAAAGGTGCGATTCACATTAATGGATGGACTTTGTAATCAGATTTTATGAAAACAAATTACTTATAAGCTATCACATTTTTAATATTAAATATTTGATGGTCGAAATAATATGCGGTGAGCCTATTATTAACGTTATGATGTGTCGAGGTTAATAATACAACTTATTCATCTATAATGGCCAATTAATTATGTTTTATTTTAAAATTATTCACAATTAGTGTTGTTGATTTTATCCAATAGTTTATATTTAAATATAGAAATTTGATATTCAATTTATATTTAAGAAAAAGAAAAAAAAAAAGTAAAGAAAAATGCCGACGATGCGGTGTTCATATTGCACGATGGATTACAATCTATATAAGTAATTTAATTCAGTAGAAATATAAAATTTATCAGAGGTATTGTATTTATCCATTTTATTATTATTATTTTTAATTATTTTCATTCTGTAGAGAATATTAAGTATTTATTATAATTACTTATATACTTTAATAATTAAAATCACATTTAATGAGGTTACGGAATTTACGGTTAATAACAACATACATACTTTGTTAGACACACATAAAATTTATAATTTGTTTGTTGTTGATTTTCTTTTTTACAAGTATATGCAATTTTAAAATATTTTCGATTCTATTTCTCTAGGGCATGTGTCATAGATTACATTTCTTTCTTTTTTTCTTTTTTTGTTTAAATTAATATTTTGCGATGTTATAGTTGATTATTTAATTGGTAATTGGAATAAATATTGATGATTTCGAAATATAAAAAATAATGAAAGAAATTAAAAATCATTTCGAAGGAATATATAGATAGTCAATATAAAATATGTATGTTTCCTTATTTTTTTAATTTTTTTTTATTTATTGTGTAATTTATTTTTCAATACTAAGTACTAGATAATCAAAAATCCAATAAAATTAATATTTTAATTGATCGATGTAAAATAGCTGTTATACAAAAAAAAAATCCTGTTTTTGATTTCCAAAATTCATCATAAACATTAAATTTTAAACATACCAAACGTTACATTGATTTTCATTTTCCAACAAATTCCCAATAAAATCATATTACACACCAATGATTGAAATTCATTTTGATTCGAAAACTATAGCAGTTGAATTCTCATGGAATATGTATATTGTATATGCTTCAGCATATTCTTCTTTATTATTTGTTTTATTTTATATATTGGTTTTTATTTTTGTTAATTTATTACCAGTCTGCTAATTAATACACAGTTTTATGAAATAGTAATGGGTACAATTAATGTAGGCGCCACATTTTTTTTTTTTTTTGCTGAAATCTTAGATGTCATTAATTTCTTTCAAACATTTCACATACAATATGCATATTATGGTTTATATCAGTGAATAGTGTGACATGTATAAATTATTAATATACGTACCTACAAACCAAAATTAAAACAATACGCCTTAGCTTTTGTTTTAAGAAAACTAAACAAAAAATAAAATGAGAGACAATATTTTTATTCATTTTGCTTCTTTTTTTTTATTTTTTTGGCTTGTTTTAAAAGCACAATTATGTAGGATCAAAACATATGACACATTACATCTGTATATGAAAGTTTTTGTTTATTCGCTTTGTTGCTGCTATTGTTGCTGTTGTTGTTTTTTTTTCTTTTTTCTTCTCTTTTGACTTTGTTAATAAATATTGCGACTGGATAGATTATTTATCTATACAACTATTGATATATTTTTAAAGAAACAGCTAAATGTAATGGTGAAATTTAATTTGCATTTGACACCATGCGATTGATTACTGCTATTCTATGTACACATCTCATCAGTCATTCAAAGCAAAAATAAATTAAATTTGTACCATTTTGGCATACACAAAACATAATATAATTTATATAAACAATTGAATAAACAAATATATCTAATTGTGTAAATTTATTATTTATGTGATAACTTTTAAAATATATATTTGAGAAAAGCGTTATATGTGTAAATTTGATACTTTAATATCATATCATATTTATTTATAAAATCTTTTATTTATATAAAATTTGGTTAGCTTTTAGTTGATAAAAAATTGATAGAATATCATAGCAGATTTCCAATGAAATCGAAAAAAAAAACTGCTGCTTATTTTGACACAGTTATAAATTTTCAAAAAAGAATTATGTACGTTTGAACTCCGTCAAATAAACTCTAAATTTTCGTTTTTTCTTTTTCATTTATTTATTTTTCGTTTGCAGGTAATACAGATTTTTTTATCGCTTCTGAGATAAAATATTGCATGAATATATACTGAAAATAATGTAAGTACCAATTTTTTTAAGTAATAAATATTTTAATATGACTTCATTGCAGACAAAAAATAAAAAATTGGCCGCGACTACTAAAAAAAATATATAAATATAAATAAAAATAATATACAGAAAGAAAAAAAAAAAAAATATGTAAAACCAGATAAAATGAATTTTACCTTGCCAGTAAGTATAATATTACTTTTATATTTTATGCATTATACTTTACTTTATAAAAGTATTTATATAATTCACCTTTTGCACACCTTTATATTCACTCTCTACGATGGAATGTGGTGTGTATTTCGAATTTACATAAAGTTATAAATTCAAGTAATTCATGTCGATTTATTTGTAATATGGCAGCGGCGCCTTAATGACATGTAGCCAGCGTATGGCTGATTTTATTTTATTAAAAAAATACAAAACACAAAAAAGAATAATGAACATAAAAACGAAGAAAAGAAAATGAAATTAATTTAAATTTGGGTATTTCTTTTCATTTTCTATTTATTTATTTTTATTTTTATTCATTTCGAAATGCAGCTAAAGTAGTAATTTTATATAAATAGAACTAAAAAAAAAAAGAAGAAAAAACTGGTTTTTATCTAGCATTAAAGATTTAAAGTGACTGCATCATTATTTTAGTTACTTGAACTTTATCAGCTAATGGCCTTTAACAGGAGAGTAACTAAATTTTCTATTAATTTTTATTCGACACATGATATACCTTTATGCTGTGTGTTTGTCTTTTACAATATGTGGTTTATTTTAAATAAATGTATTCAGGAATTTTGATTCAAACGAATATTTATACGAATTAGGTAAACATATTTAATATTCTAGCAAAAAATCATATAAAATTTTAGTTATTATTCTTGTAATTAAAATTTAATACTTTTTCATCAGTGTTTAACAACGATTACCAACTATCAATTAAAAGCCTTATACATAACTATTATTTCAGCACACTTGCACAATGCATTATTACATTGTAAAAGCTTACAATATTCATTAAAAATATTTATAAATAATTTGTGGTTCATATTTCATGATAATATTGTAGATAATAATAATTAACAAACAAAAATTATTACAAAATGCGTGGCTGTAATTTTTTTTTATTTATTAAGAAAGTGGAAAGTTGATACTTTGACCTTATGGTTTGTTTTTTTTTTCTTTCTTTTTGATATTACTTCATGATGTTTATAATCACATTAAACAATCATTATCCGTTATTTATTTGTAAAATTAATTTTAAAAATAATTTATTTTATATGTAATTTCATAACACGATATACCGATAACATTTTATATTAAGTTTATCGACATTTACTTATCAAAGTATTTAAATAATGCAGCCAGGTAAAGCTTGTTTTGTGAATTTAATATTAATTTGAATTCAATATATATTTCTATCCGGAAAAGTTGTTTTTTTCTTTCTATTTAGTTTTTTTTGTTTTTTTGTTTTTTTGTTTCCGTTTTTAATCATGCTAATTTGCCCTCGAGACCGGATGACACGCATCTTAATCTTAATTGATATAAAATAATATCATCCAAATGCAATTATGTATGCATAAACATAATATTATTATTTTTGCGTTCCCATAGAAAGGTTTTACGCGTTGCTTTTTTTTTTTTTTCATTTTTGTCTTTTGTCAATGATGAAGTTGCATTACTTATTATCGTTGATCTTCTTAGTATATAACTGGTTTATTAACTTGATAATATTTTATATGTCGAGAAAATATATATATAGAAAAGAAATTAAAAACATATCCGAGAAAAGTTATTTAATGTAGGTAATGCTTCCGCTTGTGCAGGTGTCTATTTTAATTCATGTCAACTACGGAAATCAGTAGAACAATTTTTAGCTAGTAAAAATTTATTAATTTATGTTTGAATATTAACTAATTTCTCATATCCACTTTTAATTATAAACGTAAATAATATAACACATACACTAAGCTAATTTACTGAATATGTTAAAAATAGATCTGGAATTTGTTCTTTGTGTTAGCCAATGTCAAACATATTTAAATTTATGAACAGTATTTTGTAAATATTTATTATTTTGATTAAGTGTTTTCTTCGAAATATATAGGTACTCAACTCATGGTAAAAAAGGTGCAATTTATTAATTTTTCAGAGGCCATGTTTTAAATGTCGGTGGTTGAAATACAAATACATATTATAAATAATAAAAGTTGTGATGGCAATCATAATATGCAATAGACAAAATCTGTACTTTCAATGTTCATATAGTTTTGCAAAAATTGCAATACGTTATAGAAATCAGGTTCCAAGGCAAAGTTTAATTACCCAATATGCATTTTTTAGTATATGCTGGTCTATATATGGTCTAAAACTACCATTTGAGTATTGTATATTTACCGCGGTATTAAACAATTTATAGACTATCTAAAATAATTTTAAAAAAATGTTTCATTTTTATTTCACAGTTTATTTTTAGTCTATTTAGTATTTTTAACCGTCTATATTCATTTTATTTTTGGCTTAAATTTCTATTTGGCTGGATTTCGAATCGTGGGGACCTTGATATTGCATGCTGCATACCTTATGCGTATTTCTTGTATATGAAACGTGTTATTTCACGACAAGAGTCTAAAATTGCGAATTGAATTACTATTAGCATTAATTAAGTTATCAATTTTTAGCACTTTGAAAATTAAAAATGTAATAAGTACGTGGTAATATTTTATGAAGCTATTATTAATTAAACATTAGCTAATAACTGAAAAAGTATTATTTCCTTGCAATCGAATATATTATTTATAATTTTTTTTATGCTTTTAATTATTTATTTTAATCTGAAG
Source organism: Catotricha subobsoleta (assembly GCA_011634745.2). NCBI lineage: Eukaryota > Metazoa > Arthropoda > Insecta > Diptera > Cecidomyiidae > Catotricha > Catotricha subobsoleta. Next base: position 10,001 of record JAABKK020010611.1, read on the forward strand.
CAATAACTTTTCTTTTATTTTACTAAACAACAACCAACCAACAAAGATAATGATATAAAATAATGAATGGCATCTGTATGCAACGAAAAAAATATATTAAAATATAAAACGCTATTGACATAATCAAATTTTGATTCATGCAAATTGTTAATCCTCCATAGCTTTAAATAATAAAAAAAAAAATAAGATTTGAAATAATTCGAACCAAACACATAAAAACAAAATTGTTACTCACTTCCCATTATTTCTTATTTTAATTAACCTAACCCAAATCATATACACATTGATACTTAAGTCATCATTGTCACCATCATCATCATCATCAACATAATCATCGTCATTATCATCATCAACAACATCATATTAATATCATCTAACAAAACAATAATATTAACTTATACTCAATTCCATATAATTTTTCACGTTTATTATGAAATTATAAAGAATGTAATAATAATAATAATAATAATAATAATAATAATATGTAGTGTGCTGGTGGTTATTGAATCAATGCAGGTACGGAAAAATCATTAAATTGATATTTCAATTTGAAAATTTACATAATATCATAATATTAAAACATTAAAAGTGTATTGTCAATATGGATTTCTATCAACAAAAGGTAGAGGTAGATAGGTTTTATAGATGTTCTTTTTTTAGTTTTTTCTTCTTCATGTTCACGGTGCATTGAAATTTCATTTGCAACAGGTTATATTGTAATTTTATCATTATATATGAATATTTTTATTTATATTGTAAGTACCTAATCCGTCGTATGATTATAAGATGTAAAAGTCATGCTGAAAACGATCATATCTCAATGGATAACTTATACGGCACTGCTTATATAATTTTTATTTATTTGTTAAAAGTGTGCTAATCAATGTGCAAGTACAAAAGCAGTTTAATTTTTTTAATTTTTTTTTTCTTTTGGTCACATAATAATTACATTAAATGTAAATTAAATAAATATATAATCTACATTTACAGCTTTTATACAAATATGTAAGTCTTATATACTTTTATACTTTGTTCAGGTGATTTCGTTTGTATTGCGGACGATTTTACGTAAGTGAAATGACATGTGAATTGGATTTATTGATTAGGAAATTAAAATTTCTATTTATCTCACAATTAAAATAACGTTACTCGACGAATTAAAAGTACACGTTTACATTGAAATACGATTTTATATGAATTATATATAAATTGAAATATAAATTGAGAGACAATTAAAATCATATCAGATCGGATAATCAATTTTACTTGCTCTTGAATAAACAGATCGATGCCCTTATAAGTTTGTTTTGGAAATATATGCATAGAAATTTATATGTAACACTAATGATATTATCCATATGATTAAAATACCAAATCAAAATATATCTGTAGTGAGAGATAAGGCACTGAGAGTTAAATGACATTACATATAGACACATTTTTCTATAAATATTTATTAATTTGAACGGATTAATATTTCAGTTAGAAAGACATAAATACCGGAAAAGACTTGTGTTAGAAGATATGCATACTTAAATAGATCAAAATAGGAAGAAAGAGAATTATAAAATTTATTAAGAAAACTTTAATGGAATTTACTTAATGCTATCAGCATTGAGATAATATTAATTATACGATGATTAATTACTCAGATGATTAACTTCGTCTTGATATAGGAACAGGTTCTTAATTAAACCGTAGAGTTTAAAGCTATTTTTTTTTTCTCTATAAAATGTGCATTAAATATGTTTTAAAAAAAAAATCTTTCAATTTAAAAGCATTTGGAAAGAAAAATCAATGCATTTCATAGATAGTGAGAACGATACTCAACTCATGCCAAAATAAATAAAATATTATCAGTTTGTAGGTATTTGCACCGAAAGACAGTAGAATGACTATAAATTATTTGTCCGTATATATTTCGTTCAAATAAAATATACAAATAAATATAATATGTTATAATTATGACTTTGTTGGTATATATTTTGTATCTACAGGCAATAATTTAATAATATTTATAATAAATATGTGAAATGTGAAAGCAAGGTAAACATCGTCACCACCGGCTGCGTTGCTGTTGTCGTATATATATATTATATACGATATTTAAAATACCACGATAGCGCGCAGCGAGTTCACAAAAGTAAAATAAGTTTTAAAAATATATTTAGTTGTTATGATCTTATATATTATTATTATTATTATTATTATTATTATTATTATCATTATTATTATTTTTTTGTTTTCGAAAATAACTTATTGTGCACAAATATTATAAATTTTGTGCACCGAAAATGCTTGTGAAAGGGAAGTCACGTATTTCAGAGGATGAATATAACTATGTATACTAATAAATATATTGGACTTCGAGAATATGCACATTACTATTTGTATTGAAATATTATTATTAAAAATGAAATGATAAAAATAAATATTTCTTTATCATAATCCCATATTCAGTAGCTGCATACGTTATCTATAACCGAACGGTTACCCGGAAAAATAATAACGTTTTTTTGATATAAAAAAATCGATTTAATAAAAACAGTGAATATGAAATATTTATACAGTCTGTTTTAACTTCATCTTAAATCGTCGGTTTAATATATTTATTTGTCGAGGCTATTGCATTTAAATTGAATTACGAAAATTTCACATAATTTTATGATTACTTTAATATCAAAAAATAAAAGTTCAGTTAATTGTATTAATTTTTGTTTAGAATATAGTTGTTATAATGATAACAAATTTGTTAATTTTATAGTTAATTAAAATTATTACGAAACGCAAATATTTCAGATGAAAATTAACCTAATTTATCTACTTTTCATAATACTTTGATCGATATTTTGTTGGTGACATTTAAAATGTGAACGCTATTTTTTTTAAATTTATTTTATTTTATTATTTTTTTTTTGTTTGTTTTACATAATGTATAATATTGAAAGGAAGACGTATAACCACAACGAAATGAGAAAATAAATTAATTAAATAATGTGTAGTGACCTTAAAAATTATGTAACAAATAAGAGATCAGCTGCAGGCTATTTTATGATATTGCTTTTTATAAGATTACTAAACCAAAAACAAGAAAATAAGTAAAATGTATATTTGTAAAAGCTTTAAAAACTATTTGCCAAAATTTGAAAAAAATATAGTTTTTTTTTTTTTTTTGCTTTTGATTTGTCATAATATCTATCTATCATTATTTATCAAAAATCTTATTTATTTGACCAAGTAATATTAAAGCATAGGAATATTAAGTTAAATTTCATAACATTGTTATGACCAAACTCACTTTATTTAATTTGTAATTAACGAATTATTTGTATGAAAAAGGAAAACCGCATGATAAAAACAAATAACATTAGCTACCACTTCTGTGATATTCTATTCAAAATAAACTGATCAAAATCCTTCGCTTCAGTTTCAATAAAAAAAAAAAAAAACAAAAACAAAATCACAAATACTAATTGTTCGATCAGACAGTTTTTTTTTTCTTCTTAATTCTTTTTATTTTTTGAAAATATTGTGTATATATTTTACCAAGAATAAAAACATGTTAATATTTATGTGCATAAAAATAAAACTTGTATAAAACATTAAAGTAGGTCGCAGTAAATTGTGGCAACAAAAATGCTTATAAAACACATCAAATGCAAATTTTTATATTTATTATAAATTACATCGTGCGAATAAATGCAATTATATATCTCTCCAATCGACGACGGCACTTAATTCTCATTATATATTGTATTTGAATTAAAAGCTTATAAGATTTTTATATAAAATCCAAGCAAAATTATAAATTTTTATGCAAACAGATAAGTATAATTAAATGTAATAAGTATGTAAATGGGTTGATAGGGTAAATAAACAATAAAAAAAAAAAATATTTATATAGAAATAAATTTAATAACTTACCGCAACTGTTCTCATCAGAACCATCACCGCAATCTTTTTCACCATTGCAAAATAGACCACGTTCAATGCAATTACCATCACCACAAGCCAAAAATCCATCTTGACATAATGGTTCATCAGTATATAAAAGTGGTTTTACCTTGCGTTCTTTGTTCTTGAGTTTACAATTTTTTACTGCATCTTTCCAGTCGCAGGTTTGTTTTTCAATGTCAAAATATAGACCGGCTGGACAACGAATTGCTTGCAGACCCTGAAAACAACCATATAATAAAAATATTAATTTGTATAAATGCATAATTAAAGAGACAGTTGTAATTTATTTAACGATTTTTTCTCTTTTCATTTTTGGAGAATGGTGAATTTATTTGTAAAAGTAAATAGACAAAAATTGTTTAGTTAAACTATTAAAAGAATAGATTTTATTTCCGGTGTTTATTTATTTATATTATTTTTTTTAATTAGATTTGCATGCTTACCGATGATGTACATTGAATAACATCACGACAATTATCACCTTCACCAGCTACTAATCGAAACCATTCACCGGCATCTTTATCTTTACACAATTCTTGTTCAAATGTTTCTTCCTTCTTAGTTGTAGCTTCATCAGCCTGTCTTTTGATTCTATTGCCATTTGCTATATTTTAAAAATTTGAAGAAGAAATTGAAGAGATTCTTTTTTATTTGATTCATTATATTTACAATAATATATATTTTTTTGTGTTCTATTATTTTCAACCTGGCTTAAATTAGTGTGCTAAAATTCGATTTTTCTTTTTATAATTCAATAATTATACTTTTAATTATTTATTTTTTACTACAACCATTTTAAATGACTTACGCATTAAAAATATGATAATAATTCGCTCGAAATTATTTTATTATACATTATTTTTACATTTCCTTTTAATACTTCAATGCTAAACAATTTATGGAACTCAAAAATATATACTAAACGAAAACATTTTACTTATGAACAATTTCATTTTCATCTTCATAATGACTTTGGAATTATATGCTATTAAATTAAATCAACGTTTTTATAATAAAATGAAAAGGAAGCAAATTGGCATTTATTTACCACACCTTAGCGTCATTCGTAGCGTGGGTATGTTTATTTATAACCAAATGCATTGTTAATTTCATTTTATATTACATTATATTGCAGTAGGCTAGTCACCATACAATTTTTTTTTTAAATATTCAGAGGTACTTAATCAACTTTAAATTTAACAACAATAATACAATGCAAATGCATAATTTAACCTCCTTTAACTGAATAAAAAATCGATGTTTAAATTTTATTACATTGATTTTGTGATTTTGATTCCCGAAAAATATATTATGATTATTGTAAGGTCTCGAAATGCATTTTAGTGTGGGCTTATAGTTAATAGCTAGGAATCTATTTTTTCTATCCGATAGAAATTATATTATGTCAGAGCTTATATAAAATCTACAAATTTATTTTAGAGACTATGAGCCTCATAACATGTTATAAAAAGGTGGAAGTTTAAAGGGTGTATGATTTTTGGCCATGTATGACTTTCACCGCAACGTCAGGTAATTCCCGAAAAGAAGTCAATACACATTTGTCCAACCGGCATTTCATTTTATTTATCGAATGTTTGTAAAATGCATTCATTTAATTTGCTTTTATAGTCAATTCAATAAAATAAAAATTTATGTCAAAATGCTTTCTAATTAATCATTGTATGTATATGTGTATGTGTGTGTGATTATGTTACTGATGATCTAAATATTAATAATGAAACAACTATCTATTTAAATCATCGATCAATAACAATAAAAAATTTAAATCAAAAACAGACTGAACTAAATTATGTACTAATAACCGCATAAGTAGATAAGTATATAGATTTATTTTTTAATTGTAAATTGTCTTAATTCATATATTTTCTACATATACTATTTTGTATGTGCTTGCAGCCTCGCCATATACCAGGTTGTAGGTTTTTAAATGTAATAACTATACAAAAAACAGACAGAAACCTCTTTTCTTTTTCTTTTCTTTTTTTTTTTTTTTATTTTTTATAACATTTTATAATAAACCTGATGTTGAAAACATGCGAGCTTAGTGTGGTGTGTGTTATAAATAAAATATAAAAAAAAAACAAAAACAAAAAAAAAATTAGTAACTAACAACAAAATCAACAACGCAAGATAATGTTATAACTATTTTAACACGTTATGCAAGCTGTTTTTCAATAAAATCCTGATTACGGCAGTAAATGTTGGTTCCGTGTCTCAAAATATGTATAAAAAGTAATAAAAATGAGAGAATTTAATGAATTACTGGCATATTTTATTTTGAAAGGTTATTGAAAATATTAAAAAGAAAATTGTATTGAGCTTTTTTTTTTTAAAAAAACTTTTTAATTAAGCACTCCTTTTTGTAATTTCGCGCGCTGTGCAATAGTAAAAACCAGAACAGAAAATTACGCGCGCTATTCAAAAAGGAGTATTTAGTTCAAACCAATTCAATTACATATTTTATTCTTTATTTTTCGTATTGAATTTTATCTATATTGAATTTCACTATTATAATTATAATAATAATTATAAAAAAAATTTTTTTTAAAGAAATTAAAAAAAAAAGGAAATATAAATGAAGAAATGTGCTCTTAAAAACCAGTAGTTCATTAAACTTATAAGTTTACCATTTTTGATGCAATGTCATATTTAATTCAATAACATATAAATATCAAAAGAGTTGAATTTGTGTTTTTATAGTAAGAGAAAATTGAAAATGTTGTTATCGTTTCTATTTTGATATCACAATTTTCACGTTTATATAATTCACTATCACAAACACTTAATACCATTTGCCTAATAATAGAAACACAAGAAATATACTTAAAAGTGTAGGGAAAAAAAAAATAGAATGCAATATATAATTAATATATACTTAATTTCGGATCAATTCTAATAGTTTTTTTTTTCTTTTATTTTTTAAATTAATTAGTTGCTACACTCACCAGAAACAGCGAGTGCTGCTAATACAGCACATATGACAAATAACTTTGCCATAATTTATCTTCGTTGTAATTACCACAATAAATTTTCACTAATTTTAAGAAAAGAATAAAAAGCAAACAAATAAATAAATAAACAAAATTCAATTCAAAAATATATTATTATAATTCACATAAAAATATAAAATCAAATAAATCTTTATTACAATTAATAATACTTCTTGTTTTTTTTTAAATAAAAAAAAACGAACAAAACGGCGTCGGTGATGTGCCGACTTCCAATAAACGCAAGAGAGTGTATGGATGGATACAAGCTTTTATATGGCCACGTTTTTTGCGGAGAAAATTGGTGGGAATTATTAACAGGTGGGAATTGTTTCTCCTTAAATGTATGAAGGTGATAGAATATTAATTTTATGTCGCGGATCAGTTATGTAAAAATGAATATAATATAAAGTTGAAGAGAAAAAAAAAATATTGTAGTTTTGTATTCATTTTCTTATATGTCATTTATATATCAAATAAATAATAATAATATATTAATTTACTTCTTATATATGTTGTTATGTGTGTAATGTGTGTAGAGATATTTAGACATATTTTTGTGTGTGGTCAGGTAATGTAATTATGGAAATATTTGAACTTTTAAAAATATTTATATTAATACTATCTGCATTTATATTTCGAAGTGATATAGGTAAATATGTATGTAAATATGGTTTTTTAGGTACCTTATTATATGCTTAACTTTGTGACAAAATATTATAATATACATATATTTTATAGTCGACATTAATGCTCAAAATAAATTATATTTGATATGAACACTTTCTGCATCCAAATCATATTTTATTATTGTTAACAATACGCAGATGCGTATAATTGGTTTGTTTATTTTTAAAAATTTGCGGAACTAAAAGTAAAGTTTAGTTCGGTGGTGCACAAAAAAAATACGCTCAATTGTACCGCGTCACAAAAATAAAATGCAGGGCGGCAAAATTTGTTTATTTTATTTCAGTTCTTAAGAACTTTAATTATTCTGAATAACATTAATTATTAGGAGATTTCATATTAGTTTTTAACAACACAAAAGTCTCTGTTTGGTTTTAGAGCTCTAGTATTTTTTAAATGCAATGCCTTGTTGTCAATTTTTCTCTGAATTCCATGGAGTGTCACGGACAAGAGAGTTAGGTGCGCTACCTGTTTATCTTGATAGATACTACACGTATAGTTCAGTGTTGGGTACAGACTACAGATGACTTTTTGAATGATCTGCATAATTTTTTCAAGTCAATAGTTAACAATAATGAACACCCCATGGATTCGTTCCCTGACGTTTCATTTGAGGCACGTTAGTGCTATATACCTACTGGTTAAAATTTTAGCACGATTTTGCAAGCAAAATTTTTTCTTCTAATCCTAATAACTAATAATATTTAGTATTAAATTAGTAACAAAAATAAATTAATAATCTTCAATTTTAGTGTTTCTATCGAGATTTCTATATTATCTATTATGTAATAAATTCTTCTTTATTATTCTTTTCGTCTGACTGTCGTTGCTCTAATTGACTTTTGTAGTCATGGTTTTGGGGATTTGGAGCTGGCAAAAGATGTAGGAGGTAATATTGGTTTTCAAATATAAATGCCGTGTTTTCATGGATGATATAGAAATTGGGATGCAATTCCATCACTGAATAGCAAAACTGAAATGTGAAATATTTTACCGCGCTATCGCTGATTTAAAATAGCGAAACTATTACAAATTGCAAGTAGCGTTCAGCAGCTAAAAATTGTGCGCTACTGGAATCTTTGATTTATCATAAATCAGTGGAATATAACACTAAAATTCTAAACAAAAATAACAAAATAAATTATTTTTTTTAGTTAAGTTATTAGGTATATTATATTAATATTGATAGTTATTTTAAAATGTGAATGAGATATTTTTTTTTTTAATATTAAAACGAATAATTCTACGTGTAGAAGAGGCAGAGAAATGAAAGCAATTCAGATCTATCAATTTACATATAAATCGTCAAATAAACTATACATATATGTATTATCAAAACGAACTAATCTATAAATTTTGATCAGTACCCAACAATAACAACAATGAATGATTTAAAAATAAAAATAAAAAAACCTGCATTTGCAACTAATTATACAGTTACATACACAGAAACAAGTCGATACTAAAATATTCACATTCCATACAACATTTTAGTCGTCCAAAGGTTACATTTGTATGAAAGTCACCGAAATTGTTGCGAACATTTGGTCATTTTAATAAGCAATCTATTTTTAGTCGCTGCCACAAAAATTGTAACCCGTAATCAGATTTTACTATTGGGGTTGAATAATTATAATCTGCGATTTATATGTATATGTTTATTCCCTATTACGTTAATGATATTCATTATATATACCTTCTTGATTTTATCATAATGTACAAAATGCGCACAAAGCGTTATTTTTAATTCTATGTAAACATCACAAAATAAAAAACAAAGTAAAGACACATTAAATTAATGGGTAATGGGATATATTAATTCAGGATAATTTAATCATGTAAATTATATTTTCCATTACACAAGGCATAGTGTTATTATTTTCTTTTGTTTTCTTTTTTGAATTTAACAACAAAAACTTGTTTAATGGGAAACCATTAGCAATGGCAACCACAACAATACTTTTATTACTTAATACTTATTATAATGGTACGTACATCTTTTGAATATGCGAATGTGAATGAAAATATATATAATTCATATTCCGGTCCCAGAAAAGATAATGAAAATTCATACAGGTTTTTTGAACGAAATTTATTATTATTAGAAGGTCATCGAATTACATATGAAAATAGATAAATAGAATGTAAAAATCATATTAATAAATAATATTCAAAATGTTTCGATAAAAAGTTTTAGCATTGGACCGATGATGTCCCCTTCTAAAGCTGCTAAAGGTAATGAAGAGGTTGATTGGATAGTAAGGGTGGTCGAAAAACAAAAAATGTTTTATTTTGAAGGTATAGGTCCTGTAATAATGATTGATTGACCAACCGTTAGACGCGGAATTAAGATAACATCAAAATATATAGGTTTTGGTTTTGAGTTTATTTGAATTGTCAAATCGTAAGTAAATTAAAAAAGAATGATTTTTTGAAGAAATTCCCAAACATTTTTTTCAAATTTTCGAACCGAAAACTAAAATATATAAAAACCAAAACCTTAATATTTTGAAGATATTCTGCATCCAACGGTGGGTTACACTTATTTCTGAATTACCAATACCGGAAAATAAACACAAATGACATTTATTTTTATTTTCCGTTTGGTTAGCGGGGAGAACGCATCATTTTCAATATAAAAAAAAAAAATCAAAAACAGTATAACTTTGTTTTTATTTTATTTTATTTTTTATTTTATTTAAATAGGTTGTCAAACAGGGTAAGCCCCAATTATACGTCAACCGTGAAAAGATTTTATTAAAATGTAAACTTCAATCGATCATCTTCCAATCTTAAAAGACTACGCACTTCATTTTTAAATGATACATAAGATAAGAAAAATATATCGATATTATTAAACTTATAGTTGAATGTTCGCTGAAATCTGCAAATAGGATTAACTAAAATATTCATATTCAGTCTAGCTGCTTTGTTTACAAATGTTACGTTGAATCTTGAGTTATATTGAGGTACTCTGAAGTTAAAATAGTGAATAAGATCAACATCAACTACATTATGCAGTATTTTTTTTATAACAAGCCCATATCAAAACATGTACGCCTCGAAACTAGACTAGGGATGTTGAATACTTTGAGTCGCAGGTTATAAGACGGTCACGGCAAGTAGACCTTTAAACACATATATCTTGTTAGCTTTTTCTGAACTTTCTCTAATTTTCCAATATACGTAGTTTGATAGGGGCTCCAAATTTGGCTAGCATATTCTATGTTGCTCCTCACCAAGGCATAATATAAATATTTTAAACACGTGAGACTTTTAAAACTCCTGGTAAGTCTTAGAATAAATCCTAAGGTTTTATTAGCTTTTTTAATAATAGAATCAATATGTATGTTAAATTTTAATTTAGTGTCAAATGTTACGCCAAGATCTTTGACAGACTGAACTTTTTCAAGAACTATACCGTTCAAGTTGTAATCAAAATCTATACAGTTCAATTTATACGTAAAAGATATGAAGACACATTTGTTCAAATTTACATTCAATTCATTTAGTATACACCAAGTGTGGCGAGTCTATCCAGATTTTGCTGAAGTAAAATACAATCTAGTAGCGATACTATTTTCCTATAAATTTTTAGGTCATCAGCAAATAAAAGAAAGTTGGAACAAAGTATTGAAGATAAGTCATTGATAAAAATTATGAATAATAAAGGATCAATAATAGAGCCCTGGGGCACACCAGACGTTGGTGTAAATTTATATGACTCACTACCATTGAAAACTACATACTGAGTTCTATTTAAAAAATACGATCTAAACCAATTTAACAAAGGGGCACCTATTCCGAAATGTTTGACTTTGTTTAGTAATACATATGTTGAAATTAACGGAGTCAAATGCTTTTCGAAAGTCAGTATATACTGCATGTACCTCACGTGACTCCTCAAGCGCATTTGTTAAAAAAATTGTATAATCGAATAGATTAGTAATTGTGGAACGATGCTTGAAACATCCATGCTGTTTAACTGAGATTCTACTTTTTACGTGGTGGAATAAATAATGATGAATAAATTTTTCAAATATTTTGGAGAATGAGTTTAAGATTGTAATTGGTCTGTAGTTACAAACGTCAGATTTATTGCCTTTTTTATAAACAGGTGTTATGAATGAATTCTTCCAGAGTGTTGGAAAAGTACCAGTTTGTAAAGAGATATTAAATAAAATACACAGAGGTTGGACCACCATTTTTGCTAACGTTAACACTATTTAATAATTTAAGTACATCATCTTCATTAAAAGTGATAGAAGTGAATGGAAAGACATGAGTTAGACTGTGAAAAAGTGGTTGAGGAAGTGTGAGGAACTGTATAAGTTGATTGAAAATAATTTGCAAAGAGACTACTTATAGCTTCGCTATTTTCAGCCGTTTTATTACCATGTATATATATAGAAGGATAAGTGTTTGATTGCTTAGAATTCTTAGAAAAGGCCCAGAACTTTTTTATGTTATTTAGTATATCACGTTCAAGTTCGGCAATAAAGTTCAGTGCCGGATTTGGGGCTTGGTTCTTCGTTCGAAAACCATGAGACCCTCGCTAAAGTATATATTTATATTTTTTTAATTCATTTTTACTCGTATATGAGACCCTTGTAAATTTTATTTTACGAATTTTTGGCATTTCATCGTCATTACTTTTTTTTATCATGCGACCAACCTCGCAATGCTATAAAAATTAAATTTTTTCATCGTTAAGTTTTCGGTATTATTACCAGATTTTCTTCACACATTCAACGTCATAAGTGATGTTCTTTTGGTACTGAGCCAATAGACCTGTTTGATCGTTAAGTTCGGTCAGTTGTTACATATCCTAAAATTCTCATTAGTGGACAAACAAACTTGTGAAACATATGTAACTTTGAATAAAAAAAGCAACCAATTTTCTTCGTTAACATAATTTTTTGTTTCGTTTAATCTCACTAGTGGACAAACAAACGCACGTGGTTGCTTTTTTTATTCAAAGTTACACTAGAAATTTTATATAGATTCAAAAAAACGTATGAGAGGGGCTGTTCACAAAGTATGTCACGCTAAAAATCGTCTTTTTTGACTCCCCCTCCCATTGTCACGATTTGTCACGCTCGACCAACCGCCCCCCCCCTAGCGTGACATCACGTTTTTCAAATAACTCGAAAAAATAAAAAAAAACAAGTTGCCTATGAATTGGTACACGGTTTTAATTTTCGTAGGTATGTGTATTTTGTATTTTTATCATCAATACCCGACAACTGAGTCCGAAGAATACCTAATCGATGTGGTAAAACACCAATACTTTATTCTTTTCAAAAATAAAGGAAAATAATTTAAGGATGCAATAAATAGTGAATATTCGGCTTCGGCTGCGTTGTTTCTAGACAATTTAGAGATTTATTTTTAATTTTTAGAATATTTGTGTGGTATTGAATAATTTCGGAACAATTAGGCTTTGGTGCCGGTAATCGG
>JAABKK020010622.1:0-23101 GCA_011634745.2 Catotricha subobsoleta
GTTACAAAAACTACATGAAAGTCAAAACGCAAAGCGCGTTCCACACACAAAACTAAAATATTAAACTAAATTCTACACTAATACTAATTTTTTGATTTTCATAAATTATATAAATGTTCAGGTATAACAATTAATACTTAATTATTTCGGTGAGTAGCAAACAATTATTATTTTCTAGCGAAATTATTTCATAAAAAGGAATTAAATCTATTTAATAAATTATTATGTTAATTATTATGTTGCTGAAAATTAAAATATTATTTTATATAAATGAAAGCAATAAATAAAGAGTTTTTATTTAATTTATAGAATAATAAATCCACTTGGTCTAAGAAAACAAGCAACGAAATATTAAAAAACGTCAGATTGTATATTTTTTTCAAAAACATATTTTGCGTCTTTTGGTATATCGACTATCAAAATTCGCCTAGGCAATCTTGAGATCCAGAAAAGAGAACTAAAGCGGGCTATAATTTCTCAAAAATGAAGTAAAATGAAAAAATTAATCTCAATTTCAAGTGATTTTTTATATATATTTTAAATTATTAAATAAAATAGTTTTTGTTTTCGTTGCTAATCTAATACAAAATTATAATTTTACACCTAAAACATAGGATTGCTGTCGCCATGCATATGAATTAAAATTACAATTGATCATGAATCTGAATTAATTGGAAATCAAAGATATCATTTTCTAAAAGAAAAAATTGATTTAAATCAATGATTTTTTTGCCATAATGAGAGAAAATGGGTTCATGTATTGGTATGATTTTTGGATTGTATTTTGCATATCAGTAAGTAAGTATAACAGAGACCCAATTCACAAACTCAAACGAATTTTATTGTATACGATACTCTTTGTATTGTTTTGTACGTGCGATAAGGGCAGAGGGATGGATTTCGACGCATCAACTATTATTGTCGACAATTAATTTGGGCGCCGACAATGTTAACAATCAGTCATAATTTAAAATGTCTATTTTTGTGAGTTAAGATCAAGTATAACTACGAGAATTTGAATTGCAGGTAGATTTTTTAAATTCTTAGCCGTATTTTCTTCTTTTTTTTTATATTATTCTAAAAAAAAATCTGAATTGTTGACATGTCGACATTCGGACGTATCAACAATTGCAATTGTCGACGCGTAAACAATTGAATTGATGACATCGAATTGTCGACACGCACATCCCTGAAGTATAAGTTACCCTTATTCATTCGGTGATAAATTTCACCGGGAAAAGAAAATAAATTCCACAAATTTGGCACATAAAATTAAAGCAATATTTTTTTAATAGTCAATTGTATTTAAATAGAAATGTACATTTTAAATTTTCAAAATACAAAAATAGTTTTATTTATTACGATAATATTCTGACAAAATTAAATATTTATTATGAATAAATATTTCAGCATAGTATTTTTTTCCGCTTAAAATTTCCATTGATGAAAATTTTTCCATTCTCTGCGAATAAATAAGTACCTACTAAAGCCAATTAACATTAAAATAACATTTCTTATATATAATTATTATTGTATTGATTTTCATTTGATTAAGTTTATCTTACATTTGTGCCAATAAACATTTATTTTTTTAATTAACCGAACTCAATTAAAAGGATTTAATTTAAATCCACAAAATTAATGTTCCAATTTGCATTTATGGTTATTTTTTTTAATTTTTTTTTTTTTTTAGCTACTTTGGCCTATTTCTTTGTACTTAAGCAAAAATATAAGTGTATAAATGTATTGGTTTCTCCCTTGCCATTCACTCATTCATTTAATATAGCGCGCACGTTCACAGACGCGGATAATTAATGAAAATTTTGGGCCTATAAAGGAATTAAAAACTTTATTCAATCAAAATAATGTAAACACAGAATTGAAAAAGAGAAGTAAATTAATTGAATTTCAAAGAGTCCTTCAATTTTATTCTTTATTTTGAGTGTTCGATGAAAAATTACATTTATACAAGAAAAAAAAAATATTAAAGAATATCGGAAGGAATATTTTTTTTATTTGTAATTCTTAGTATTTTTTCTTTCAATTTTCGATCGTGCTCGACTTTTTTACCCAACGTAAAAATGAAATTATTGTAGGCAGGGTTAATTTGAATTAATCAAAAAAAAATAATATATAATTCAATGGTTTGATGATGATTTTTTGGTTGTGATTTAATGAATGATTTTTTCCTATGTTTCTTAATATTTGCCTCCGATATTTTCTTTGCTTTTTTAGGAAAAATCAAAAAAAACTCCAAAAAATGAAAAAAGTAAATTTGATTTATTTGATTTTAAAACAAAATCATGATTTTTTCCAACCCTAGGTGAGTACCCACTACAAAAATACACAAATAATAAAGGTAAAATGTTAAATAATATTTTCCGAGAGAGTTTAAAAATATCAAAGCTTTTTAAAGGACAAATTGAATTAACTTAAAAGCTTGGAAATTCAATTTTAATTCAAATACTTACATTGTACTTTAATTGCGAACCAAGACAGTTTTTAAGAGCTATTCAGGCAAAGAAGAGACCTTTCTGTGTGCCCATAATCCCACAGGGATATAGGATATTCCTAAACAAATACAGAAAAAACTTTTGTCATTTTTATTTTTATTTTTTATATAAAATATGTATATATATATTTTTTTTTATACAATTTTAATAAATCCTTTTCCTGTGGATTTATATTTGGTGGTTGAAAAAAAAGGTATTGACTGATTTCGGATAAAATATCAATCATGTACATTGTACAACATTTAACTGTCCAATTACATCAATGTTAGCTGCAAAACCAAATAAATTGATTGATTGTTTTGGTACCTTACATAGTTTTTCTATTTGGTGAAATGTTATGATATAGGCTCGTATATTTTAATAAACTGTCTCGAAGGACCGAGAATTGATGCCGAAATATTGTATTATATAAAACGTAAGTTATGCGTACCAATACTCTCTCTATAGAGGATATATTCACCAAATTTGTTTTATATAAAGCGATATATTTTCAATGAAACAAATTTGTATTTTTCTATCAATTTGGTTCTTTTTTTGCCGCACTGAACCACACGAGGATCTAGTAAAAACATGTTTTCTTATTTATAAAGGTTTTGATTGAAAAGGGGATTGAGCAGTTTTTTTTTTTTAAACAGGAAAACGAAGGAAAAAAAAACAACAATTGAACAACGCAACGATGCAAGAAAAGGATAAAATTTAAAAATAAAAATGATGATACAGATAGTTGAGGGAGGCTATTGTAAATCAGCTGGTGAAAACGTGAAATATTTTTTTTTTTTTCCAAATAGAAATTCAAGTGACATTTTAATCGTGAATGTTCCATTTTTTTTTTTAAAGGTAGTTCAAACCAGATTAATAGGAATTTTCGAGCTCACAATATATAAATGAATTTCAATGGTTTTCATTACATATATGAATGTTTAAATTAATAAATGAATAATAACAATATGATGATTTATGGTAAATTCTATATCAGCAAATAGAGATCGTTTTATAATATTTCTATTATTAATAAGACGACTAATGCTAATCCATTTTATCCCTTTAATTCTTTGCATCAATTCATATACAATATTCAATAGAAATAATAAAATTAATAACAATAATAAATACAATACTCCATTTCCTATTTTCTTGAATGGGTATTATTATTTTATTATTTATTTATACCTTTTCAGAATCATGAAGAAAAGCTAAAGAATCAATAAAGTATCTACACCATCCATGCAAAATTTAACGGAATTATATGAAATTCGCTTTGGGCAATTTGATGAGACTTTACGATAAGTATGTACATTTTTCCAAAGATTACATTAAAGTAGAAAATTTTCTTCGTAAACTTAATATTATCCGTAAATTGAACCAATATTATATTATTTGAACAAGTTTATACTTATATTTCATAACAAAAAAAAAAAAAAATTCAAGTAAACTTTATAATATTTGAATAAGAGATTATATTTTATATCGTTTTGGTGTGTTGCAGATTTTCCATTTTGAAGGGTTCATAGACGCGCGGAGAGTTATTAACAAATTAAATTACTAAATAAGAACGAGTGTATGGGGTGGCAATATAGTGTGTGCCTGCAGGATATCGTTATCGTTTCGCTTATTAAAATCATAAATTAACTTTATTTTCATTAATGTACATGTCTAATTGAACGATGAACATAGAATGCATACAAACAAACATTATGATGCCATACAATTTTGATGTTTTGACTTTTTCAACACAATTAGTGTAGAATCTAATTAAAATTTGAACACCTATTTAATGAAATCAGCAATATATTGCACTGAAAAAGAAAGTAATAAACATAGAGAAAATATTTAATAACTGTGCACGAAATCATACCGCTTGACGGTTATTTCAACAAAACAATTTCTACTTAATCTACAATATTTTATTATTGTTATGACTTTATGAGACAATATTCAATGCAAATTTATAAAACTAGCAATTGCTGTTATTTTGTTGTTTTATTTTTTTTTTATTTTGTATGCTATAAATTCTCAATAATATTATCAAAAAACATAAAAATATACAAAAGAATACAAATAAAAATACATCCTAAATGTATTTAAGATAAAAATTCATTATGCCAAGTTGCTTAAGAAAATATTTTTGTCTGTTGTTAGACTAACTGTACGTTTTCCAGTATGTATATTATATTATTATACGAATATTAACATTGTTCCACATAATAGATTTTCCGTACTATATTTTATTTATTAATGCTGTTTAACTCGAAACTAGTATACAACAAACATTTTACTTGACAATTATGGGCACTTTATATAAATATAAATTTTCGACATAATTATATGTAGCGAAGTTTTAGTTTCTCAGATTTTAATCAGATTTATATAATATATTTTATTTATAAATGGGAAGTATTTAGCATAACCAGAGAAAAGATAGAAAGAAAGCAGAAAAAAATTTATATGAAAACAAGCTGCCAATGGATTGGTACACAACTTGATTTTAATAGGGAATGTCACAAGAACTTTATTCTTTTGAAAATACATAGCTTTTGATTTCAATCCGTTAACTTAATTCTAAGAAAAAAAATGCATCTTTTACCACCAAATTGGACCATTGAAGCAAATAGACATCTAAATCGAACTTTAAATGTATGATGTATTTTATCGACACAAGAATGTGCGTCTTTTGGTATATTGACCACCAATATTCGGTCACTGAATCCTGAGGAAATCGGTCTGGTACTTAATTCTAAACAAAAACAATTTTTTTTTTTGTATCTATTACCACCAAATCGGAGCCAATAAACATCCTGACCGAATCAAAAATTTATGTATTTTATCGAGCACAAAATTGTGCGTCTTTTGGTATATTGACTATCAAAATCGTCGCACTGGATATAGAAAAATAAAAAAAAAATTACGAAATCAATAGTTACTTAGTATATTTTTTTTTTCAAAAATGTAGTTGAAAAAAAATTAAATTGTCCACCAATATCCGACCACTGAATCTTAAAGAAAAAAAAAGTAAATCCATTGACAGCTTGCTTTCCAATTTTTTTTTTTAATTTCTCTAAAATGAAGTAAAATATGTATTTATATATATGTATATCAGAAACGAACGAGTTAAATCTTTTTGTATTATAAAACCATTTTAAATGCATTGTTTTTAGTTGAATTAAAAAAAAAGAAGAGAGAATAGACATGATTTCTAAGAATGGATTATTTTCTTTTTTTATATTTTCGGTTCTTGGGTTGGTAGGACTATATCCCGTATTTAAAGCATTATTCATATCATTTTTGTGAAACGATAAATAGTAATTTGTATAATAGAAAATGAAAATGAAGAAGAATATAAATATTATTTTTTAAAAGGAAAGTAATTCAATCTATTTCATGTTTCTATAGTAACAACATAATCTCTGACAAAAAGTTGTGAAAAATCTTTAAAATATAAAAAAAATACATCAAATATGTTTCAACTAGAACATACTTATCATTCATTTCGTACTATCATTTATATCATATCGCATGTCTAGTTTTATAAAGAAAATTTCAACAAACAAAACAAAGAAAAAATAAATAGAATAAAGAATTACCGTGAAGGATGTCGCTTCTTTTATATTATAAAGTACGCACGAAATAGAATTCTGCAAAATATTTTTGGTTTCATGTAATATTTGAAATGTAATAGTATCATTGTCAGACAAATACTATCATCTTGTTTGTATCGTGAGGAAAAGTTTACTCGTCCATAAAATGGAATTTCATAATTCTATGTTCAACTCTTGAAGCATATATAATACAGCATTCGCATAAATAATAATAATAATAATAATAATAATAATATGTCTAAAAAGTCTTAAATTTACAAAAAGACAACGAGTTACATAAAAGTCCGCATTATAATGTACGTGCTATTATTTTATATTGTGGTTTCCATAAATGCCTTGTTATATGATTGCAATGTGTGATTTTGTCATTTTGTCATTTTATAAAATATATAATACTTATAATGTGGATACATTTCATATTATATGCTGAAAACTAAGTGAAAACAGATTTTTTTTCACCCTTTTAAATATTTAAAATAATAAAACGAGAAAAAAAAATTAATAAAAGGCGAGATGAATTTCAGCGAGTTACTTGCAAATGCAAGTAAAATCATTTTCTTTTTGACTTATGGAAATATTTGTTTGATATATTTCACTTGTATTGTAAAGTGTTGAAGAGCTACAGAACTGCTAAAAAACATTAAAGTTCTTAGGTATTGTATATACATATACTTAAATTTTGTTGTATGTTTATTATCACTACTTGAGAGCGCATAATCATAATCCAACATTTTGTTTTATTCACATTGTGTATGAAAACTGTGCACAAGAAAACACTTTAAAATACATAATAATGTAGTAACTTATTTAACAATTATGCATTATAGAAGCTGGCTACACATTTTAAGACAACAAAATGAACTTTAGTTTGGTGTGCTGCATCTTTAAGCATAATATGAAATGATTGTACCTACAGAATTATGTGAATTTCCATATATAAGAGGTATTCTGTTACATTAACGGATTTCAAAAGACATGTTATTTTCCGCTTTTCTATTCTGCTGTTATATTTCAATCTCAAGAGTTAAATTTCAATTTACAAAGAAAAGTTTTAAATATATTTATAGGAACACACACAATAAGAAACTGACACTCACACATACATAGACATTGATAATAAAACGAATTTATGGAACATAATTTTGCAATTTATCAAATTTTCATAATTTTCGTTCCACATCGTATGCGTGTATAGGATTTAAATATACACTTATCATATAAGTGTAGTACATACCATGCTCTTATTTGTCGTATTTTCGTTATTCTCATATATAGAAAATTATGTAAATTTCTTTGGTTTGATGCATACAAAGGAGACAAAATGTTCTAATGGCATACTCTTATACATTATAATAGGTAGTAATAATAATAGGTCGTACAATATCAATTAATCAATGTTACAAAGATAGCTTTTATAGAATAATGAAAACTTTTCGCACAAATTAATCCATTCTAAAAGCTAAGTATACTAATAAATTGTTGTGGTTTAAGATCGAATTAGAAAACCATTAACAAAGTATGTGTATGGCTATGTGTGTCTTCTATATATATATTATATATATGTATGAGTATGTGTATGTGTGTGTTAGTGTTTGTTCGATATGTATATTTATGTGGTTATGTGTGAGCTTTGTAATATTTTATTTTCAGTGGAAAACCTTTAAAGTTTTACTAAGTATACGAACAAAATTCGATTTCGTTCTTCTACATATTATAGATATTATATGTATATTATATATATTGCATATCTATAACAAACTTACTTATTAGAATACATTGGTACTTCTCTTCTTTATAATAATAACAAGAGTATAATATCCATTATAAACCTATGCTAAAAAGTGAACTTCTTGTTCGTTTGGAAGTTCTTATTATAAATATATATAAAAGCATAAAACATGTTCACACAACACAAGTGAACAAGTTTTTGATTGCCTTGGTTTTGTTGGTGTATATTATCGTACAACCTGAAACCTCATCCTCATACAGACATGCTTATATATTTATATACATATATATATATATATATTAGTCAGAGCTTTTGAGCATCCGTAAAGTTTTCTATAGATTTAGTCATGTATACCATAAATGGTATTCAAGTTAGAAGCTATTTTGATATAGAAATGTACCACAAAGTTCTTCTCAATTCACAAAAGCATAATTTTCTATATAGGCAATACAATACAATATATAGAACATCATAGTATAGTATATAAATATCTAGGCTAGGTATCTACGTTACTATTCTACCAACAATATGTACCTATTTTACTTAGTTCAAAATTCTATATAAGCAATATTATCTACACTATGTAATGAACGAAAACAAATCTAGATTTAAGCATCGTTCGAACCAAGTAAATCCTTAAGAAAATATTATTAATGTCAACAGAAAATATTTAAATTCCACAAAAAAAAAACAAAAAAAACATAAAAAACAAAACAAAACAAAACAAAAATTCGGTAAATGCGTAGAAAAAATGATTAAAGTCTTCTAGAGAACACTTAAACTTTATTCAATTAAATTTATTTTTAGAATTTTATTAAAATAAAAGAAGAAGAAATATTAAGTACATACTGATTTTACTGAATAATATTTACAATTATTGTAAATCCTTCAACTTCTTATTATCTTCATCCAGCATTAAGACAATCAATATCCTTACGTTCCATACTTAATGGAATATAAACCGTACGTTACGTAGATATACTTAAATGAGTTTATAAACTTCTATTGATTCTGTGTGTACACATTTAATGCTGTAGAAACCATGTCAACGGTCTTTAGAAATTGTTATTTCAACAACAAATTCAAATAATCAAATACGTCTTTATTACAAAAAAAGAAAAAAGAAAAGATATAAAAAAGAAGAAATAAAAGAAAAATTAAACTTTTACAGATTTTGAAAAAAACATGACTAGTTCGGTTTTTATATCACTAATGTTCATCGGAATAGAACTTAATTACCACACTTCCATTTTTAAATCCAATGTAGGTATAGATGAATGAATAATTATAATCTATATATTCAAATTTATACTTCTGTCTACTATGATCAATTAATATATATTATGCTAGTATATAATCAGTTATGTGCCATCATATTACATAAATTTGATACATTGGAAAATCATCACCATAATGAAAATTACCGCAACCAAGTCGATGCTCATATTATGTAGCAAATGATTTAAGACAAATAGTAATATGAGATAATCGTATATCAGACTTTGGACATTACATATCAAATTAACTTCTGGTTTTGAATAGAAATAGAAAATAGTTGTGCATATAATAAGCTATGATTATAATAAATGATGATACTATACCAAATAGAATATATGTGAACAGTCCGTTTTTGGTATAAATGAACACTCGAGAGATATATTATTTTGATGAAGTGATTAAGAGTAAGTTTATATTAGAACTGAAAGGGTTTTGGGTTTATTATTCGTACTCTACTTACAAAACTTCCTTAAATCGCTGTTATAACAAAATAAAATTCTATAATATATGAATGAAAAAGGTGGGTAGATAAATTGTTAAGAAAAATTGAATAATACAACGAACTACGGAATTTATAAATGTAATGAATAAGTTAATGACATGGTTAATATTGACTCAATAGAAGGAATAACAAATTTTGCCTATACCTTCATTCATATAAATATAAAATATAATATACGATTAAAATTTATGAGCAAAAATGAGGAAAATCTAACTTATACATTTTCACCTATTTGAATAAATCTACATATATATGTAGTCATATATTGATTACCGAGTTATATTCCAACTAGATTTATCCAGTGTCCAATATACATTTAAACAGAAATAACATTTTATTATTATTATTTTTATTATTATTACTATTTTTCGAACAGTGTTTAAGGGATACATATCTATTTTGATTTAATTTAAATATTTTACTATAGTATCGCATCTAACACTAACATCAGCTACTTGATAATGTTTGTACATTTGGCATCCAAATTGAAAACATGGTTATCTTTCTAACAACAATACCTATATTGAATTTTTCTTTCTGGTCCACAAAAAGATTTAAATCTGTTGTTGAGACGAAGAAAAAAAAAATAGAAGAAAATCTAGGTAAAAGGTATAAGAAAAATA
Source organism: Catotricha subobsoleta (assembly GCA_011634745.2). Classification (NCBI taxonomy): domain Eukaryota; kingdom Metazoa; phylum Arthropoda; class Insecta; order Diptera; family Cecidomyiidae; genus Catotricha; species Catotricha subobsoleta. The sequence continues at coordinate 10,242 of JAABKK020010622.1, forward strand.
CGTACTTTTTTTTTTTTAGAATAAAGATCATTTTACAATATAACAGACTTCACAAAATAAAAAAATACAAAGTGATAAAAATAGAGAAAAATAAAATCCCTTTTGAATTGAAGCTTGTAAGTTGTAACCTTTTTATTAAATCTGTTTGAATTTATAATAATAGACTTGTAGTTAGTACAACAAAATTGACAACGAAAAGATAAAGTTGCAATGCAACGTTATTTTAAATGCAAAAAACTCTTTTGAAATAACTTTTTTTTTAAGGAAAAATAGCTCAGACAACATAAGTACATAACTTACTTTATTTTTTAGTTCTTCAATTTATTTTTTTGTTGGTTTCTGGATGCATACGAATACGTATATTGTGAAACTGGAATCTTACCACAATATTTTTTACATTCCCATGTGTATCTAGATAATATTTGTAATATTCTCGTCCAATGTACATGCATTTTAATTTTTTTTTGAATGCATTTTACGCGATTACATTATATCGCCTGTAAACTTTACTGTGTTTGCAGTAGTTGAGCATTATGAGTATGACTGAAAAGTATCGTCTATCATAATATTAAATAAAGTTATAAATGAAATGAAAAGAAATGTGAATATAGTGGAGAAGGAGGTACGTTTATGTTCAATTTATTGTATATTTGCTCGGATTATATATTTTACGACAATCACATTGTTGTATTATTATATACAAAACAGTAAATATAAGCAGCAGTTCCATATTCTATTTTGGTAATATTAAAATTCAAATTAGTATACTGATAATATTTGGAACTGCCCGAATGAAATTATATCTGCATTTTTTTTAAATAATTAAAAGTGTAACATTAATAACATTTATCGGTCATAATGTTGAATCGTTTCTTATATGATTTCTTTTATTTATTTATTATATGCGGGATGGTAGCTATGACAATTCTTTATTTAATCCCTTATATAATAATAGTTTAGAGAAATTGAGTAATGAAAGCTTTTTTCATTAATTAAATTCAACTTCAAAGATATGACATTGAGTAATTCCGAACTAGATACCTGTTAAAGCAATTTACAAGCAAAAGACGTAATAAAAACATAAGTGAAAACAAAACATGAAATCAAACTGTGTTAGGAAATAAAAAAAGGATATATAGTTAAAAATATAAGTAAGAAACAGATACTAATATTCTTTAATTGTTATTTAAGAAATATTTTCGTTTAAAACGTCTTAATTTTTTTATTTATCTGGTAAATTATTGAAATTGTTGAATAGAATAATTCCCTTTCGATGTTTGAATTTAATTCTTTTTGTGTAGTATATCCAGTTCTGTGAAAAACGTTAGCCATCCTTGTGAATGATGTATTTCACTATTTGTATGCAAAGTCATATGGTGCTTAATTAGATTATACTTTATCTTATATATCATCATTATAGTGTCGTATTCCAAAATATTATCTAATTAGTTTTATATAGGAATATAGATGATGTAATGCCTTGGTAACTTAAAAATAGCTTTAATAATTTTATTCTGATTTAGCAACTCATCTATTTTATAAGCTGGTGCCTAAAATCTAATAATGATGATAATAATCCAGTGGTGGTTGTTGAGTTTTACGAATATGAGGGAAAATTATAATTTTTGTACCCACCCCCGTTGAAAAATCATATTTTAGCGCCTCGTATCCATAATTGAAGAGTATAGTTTTTGCACCTTATACGGATAACCGTAGCTACAAAAAATAGGGGACAGAGCGAAAGTCATTCTCAATTAGGTGAATTGAAATAAACCTTTAAAAATGTTCAAATCTGTTACCAGTGTTCCCTATTTAAAAAAGTATTATTATATGATATTTAATATACAACTACCAAAAGAGCAGGTACGTAGGTATGTATATAAAAATATACAATTCTCTATAATATACGACCAATCACATTTTCCTGTTGAAGTCCTGACAAACTTTGATAAGACAAAAGATCAAATTTAATGCCATATAAAAAAAACTAAAAAAATGCAAAAAAAAAGACTTTACCTCTAGTAGAAATTTAAAGTTTTTCTACAGAATTTCAATGGAAAAAATATATTCATACTCGTATTATTAGTTGCTAACAGTGCCGAACTTGGTAGTATGACAAAATTTACACCAAGAAAATTAAAATTACCTACAGACCTTTTTTAAAATTCTAAAAAAAGTATAGAATAAATATATACGAAGTTTTTTGTGCTTAGAAATGTATTACTTACCATCTCTATATTAACTTCGCTACGAGATTTTTAAAAATTGCCATCATATAATATAGTTTTTATGTAATATGTATTTATATATTTCTGTCTATTTTTATGAATAAAATTTTTAACTCAAATTAAGGTGGTTCAAAAAAAAATAGTTTCACTGAGAAAACGGTGTTTCCTAATATATTAGGAAATTATAAAAAGGCTTCATAAAACTAACTCTTAACGACTTCAATGGTCCGGCTACTATTTCTTCCTTTGTTTTCTTTGAACCACCCTACCGACATGGTACAGTTTATTTAAAAAAGAATACTTCGGTTAACTTTAATGATTACAATCTCGATTACAATAAATAAAAATAAGTGTTACCTTAATTTAAAATTTTAGTAATTGCCAGTAAAAATGTAAAGATGTAACAAAATTTCTAAATGCCAAATAATAATATTATATAATATAAAAAAGAGCTTTATTTTAGTTCAGCACCCGTTATCTTTGGATGCTTCGGCACTGGATATGATACTATATTTATTTAAATAGGAATAATGGATATTTATTTAAAACCATTTTACTTTATAGCTATTTGTTTATATTCTATACATAAAAATTATCTTGCAATGGTCAATTTAATCATGCTGATGAACCAAAAAAATATTTAACAAGGTGTTTTTTCTTTGTATACGAACGAGCAGCAAACTATATTATTAAGATTTAAATATTTATTTATTGAAATGTAGTGATATGCAATGATATCTAAAAACGTACTCATTCTACCAAAATTAAATATCTTTGCATGTGCACCTCTAGATACGCTTCAAGCATCAAATAATGTCAGTCATAGTCAGATATTCTATATATGTAGTAATATGTAATTTTAATGATGATACTTGATAATATTTTATTGCATAAGTTATTCATAATAAAAACGTATTCGCTATGAAAACTTTCTTCATTCCATTTTCTTTCTTTCGTTTTTTTTTTTTTTATTGCGTATATGTAAACATAAAACTAATTGGTGTAATTGGCTACTATCCACAGGTAGGTTGTCGACGATAAGTACACTTATATGTGCATAAATTGAATGCCTACGTGAAAGTTTATTTTCGAAAATTTATGAGATGAGACCTGCATGTGTATGTGTGTATTTGGGCAAAAATAACTTTCTATTCCAGTAATTGTATGGGGCATAATTATTAATTTCTTTTTATTATGACTACCTCTGAATGCTTATAAATAATAATATTCGAGGTAAAAGTATAAAGGTATCTATGATAATAAGAGAAAACTAAAAATAGCATAAAACAGGATCTATAATGTAATATTTTCTATTAAATTTTTCTTCGTTCTACTTTAGCTACCAACCTTTTGCTTGTTATACAGATATTTTGTATTCATCAAATTAAATGGCATAGTTCTTGATATTAACAAGAAACGTAATTGGATACTGTTACCGTTGCCGTAATTATTATATATTTTATGTGAAATTTTATACAGCGGTTCATTTTAATGTATAAGAAATTCTTTTTCCTTATTCAAATATTTATTCCGGAATATTTATTAGATTTTCTTTCTAGTTTCGTATTTTCTATGTATGAATAATAATAAGAAAAGCAACCGAATGGAACAATGATTTTAGAAAATCTATATAAGTCACCATGGTTCCAATATTTAAAAAAAAAAGCTTCACGTTCCTCAGACAAAGCAAAATTTCCAATTAAAAATACAATACTTTTATTTATAATATTCGTTTCATTCGTATAATTAATTGTATATGGCATTATGTATTGACGAAAGCACTGAATTTCACTGAATTTGAAAATTACAATCTTAAATAGATCTCGAATGAAAAGAGATGATAATTTATTAAAATTCATGAATAATTTTTTGTTTGTGTTTTTGTTTTGACTTTTTTTATATTTATCAGAATTTTTTTCATTAATTAAGAAATTATGAACATGTTAGATTTAGAGATTTTGGTAGAAAAAAAATAGTATACCGAAAACAAAAAATATGCATGTGGGTAAAAGTAAGTAAAATATTTTTTGTTCGTTAAATGGTAATATGTACTTTAAAACAGTTTACGGAATATCAACGCTTATATGGTGTTTATTTTCTGAGGATGGCAAATTTGACTGAGAAATAAGACACAGAAAGAATAAATGAAATGTCGTTGCTCGTCAGTTAAGGTCTTATGTGTTTAATAAGAAACAGCTAAGTAGTGATATCAAATTAACTAGCTGCCATGAGAGTAAAAGTTGGGTCGTTTCTGGATATTTAGTACATGAGTTAGAGGTAGCTGATATGAAAGTATAACAGCGGGAAATAATAAATGGGATAAAATGCAAATATGGAATTAATTGTGAAGTTATTTGGGAATGCTTTAGAAGTAGATTCTATTGATGAAGCACCAAGGAAGAGAAGGTTCAGGTGGTTTGTACATGTACATAGAATGAGTGAGAATTGATTACCAAATGAAGTTTTGAAGGTAGAAATTGTACCTAGATATGTATAGGGGAAGACCTAGAAAAAGATCTATAAGCTCAATTAAAGAGGAATTAATTGATAGAGATTAGATGTTAACTGATACATATTTGAGTTAACTAGAAATAAAATTAAAGCATGATGATGAAAGTTTGTCCCAATTTTGTATGGATCATAAAAAGAACATTAAAATAGAAATCTTGGATAATCTTTTGTCAAGCATAAGAATATCATTTCAGGTTCTGATCATATAAATTGGTTACACACTATAGACAGTATTCTCTTAACAACAAGCATGTTTTCAATTTCAAACTAAAAATTTATCGAATTCTGATGCAAATCAACTATAATATAATGTTTTATCTATTTACATACAGTTATTTGATGGTGAATATAGCAGGGGTGAAACAACCTTTTTTTTCTCTACATTATAAATACAAATAATACTCGTAAATTAGAATTAATTAAAATACATATCTTCACAAACACCAATTTAAAAAGAAATAAATACAAAATTATATAACTTCTAGTAAGAAAAATATAAAATTATATTAAATTATAATTTATAAGCAATATCTCAAACAGATGTTTATTTTGATGTGGTCTGTAAATTATATTGAAAAATAAGTAAAAATTTAAAATTAATAATTTTAAGCTATTACACTGGTTATATTTAAATAATAAATAAATGAAATTAGTAAAAAAAAAACTGCGTTGTATATGGAAATTATATCTTGTAAACCTAGAAAATGTTACTCATTTCGGATCCGAAATGTTTGGGGGAGTTAGTTATAGAGAGGTCTCCAATTAATAGATCAGTGAGCCAAAATAAAATACTAAAGTTTCAAGAACAGAGTTTTGAAAATACAGATACATATATTTAAATTTTGTATTTTTTACAACGTTTTGTACTCGAAAAATAAAAATACAAATACAAATACTTAGAAATACAAATTAAGTTCTTGACACAAACAAAAGAACTTCGACCCTGATACATATACAGTTTAGTAATATAATATGTTGCGATGTGTTGCATTTATGATAAGTAAGGGTTAATAGTAGCATATATAAAATACAATTGTTATCTCATAAATGTTCTATCCATAAAATGAATGATAGTGCTTTAAGAGTAATAGCTATTAGAATTAATAATATCATACATCTGAAATGATTGTTCTTGTTTTCTATAAACAATAATTTATAACGTTTTATCTATACGTAATACACAATAAATATATAAATTTATTGCTTACTTAGATAAGAGACCCATAAAAATAATAACGCTTTAATCGAAACTTATATATAAGTATATGAAGTAAGGCTCAAAATAAGATACCTACCAACGCAACCTAATAAAACTTAATGGTTTTTTTTTTTTCTTTTCTGTCGTGCATAATAATTATATGGCTCCACACATAAAAACTGAAAAAGTGAACAGACGAACCTTGGCAGAGCCAAAATTAAGTGGTTATAAGAATGCCTATTTGTATATGTTTGTATATTTATCTCATTATCATATTTTTATAATCTCTTACATCTACCTCTTCCATTATAATAAACATTATATATTACATACCAGAAGAATGCCTCTGTGGAAATATAATTGCATTATCATATTAATAATAAACACATTTTACATATGACGCTATTTATCTGGTTATATACTCACGTTGCTCTGCCTCTTTAAAGTAAATAAAATGCTTTAATATACATATTTAATAACAGCTTTTTGTATGAATTCAAGCTTTTAGAGGGGGCCCAATTGTTTCATGAAAACGTAAAAAGTCTAATTTTTCAATATTTAACCTTATTAGGATATTATAAATACAGTGGATAAAGGTCACATTATCACCCATTAGGAAGTAGTCAATTAGAGTTGGTTACACATTTTTTTGGAGGTTCAAACTACCAGATTTTACTATAATTTATAATTTAGCAAAAAAAAAAATAGTTAAAACATAAGCAATTAGTTTTTTAAAAACCGAAATATAAGCAAAAAATAAAATGAGTAAGAAATGTTACATTGAAACTTCAAAGAACTTTTTTTGAATTAATATTTATTTACTAGTTTAACAAGGACTGCTTGATTTACTATATGTTAAGTACATGAGTTTGTGTATGCGTATTATACATGTTATGTCTGAAGAACTGTCTGATTGATAGACGCGAATGAAATTTACAGGCTTGTGTGTGCCCTTATTATATGTGCTCACATCACATTTATTTAATTTTTTTTTTCTTGTTTGCTTTTATGATGAATGTTATTTTAGATGGGCTAACATAATACTTTACAATGGAAATAAACTTAGAAAATAAAATAAATGTTTTGAAAGCTATTTTCAAGTACATGGGCACATAAAAATAGGACTGCTGGTGCCACCGCCGCCGTCGGCTATGTAACATTTATGTTCATCTTTCTTTAACACGCTACACTTTATAATAAACGTTGGATATATATTTTAGTTTAATATATACGAGTATTTGGATCGCTTGACTTGGATATAGATATAAATATAATATAATAAAATATATGTTATGTGTCGAGTGTCGTATATGCAGCCAACCATACAATATATACATTATACATTATGCATATATTTATATATAGAATTATATAGGCACAATGGATGGTGTGTAACAAACAACAAAAAAGTTTTTCTTTGACAGATCATAACACTTTATTTAAGAATGATTTTTATTATCAACGTACCATGGGTAAAGGCTTTGACTATAATATCATCTTGTATAACAAAAAGAATATTTTCTTCATCATTTTTTGTTATTTTTTTTTTTTTTGCACTGACATTTGTGCTTATTTTTCTTTTATTTTTATTTACAAGAATAATCATAAATTTTATTATTTTTATTTTTATTGAGAATGAAGAATGAAAGGTGAATTGATTGAAATTGGATTCATAAAAAAAAGTAGAAAGTTTTCATGTTTGTTTTTTATTTTTGCTTTAGTCAGGTATTCGTACAATACCCACTTGGAAATTTCATTGAAAAATTTAATCTGAATTGAAAACAAAATGGCTTTATTAAAGTTAAAATTAATTTATAGTTAAGCTTTTAGACAATAACTTTTTTATTTTTATGAATGTCGATAAGATTAAGAATGTAAAATAAAAATGCAAAAATATTTTTTTTTAAAAGTATATATATGGAGTTATGTTATTTTCTAATATAACACAAAAATCACTAAACTAGAGCAGTTTCGTGAAATTTCGTTTATATCAAAACTAAACTTACATGCATAAGTTTTTTATTCAATAAATAGGTATAAAAATCGATCTCTTATTATTAAGTTTAAACTTATTATATATAGTCTCTTAAAATATTTACACAAATAGCGCAAATTCATTGCTATATTCAAACATTACCGGTAAGTTAGTATTAAGTTCAAATGAAAAACTTGTTTTAACAAACCCACCTAAAATCAATAAATTATTTTCCTTCCATAGTTCTATATAGTTTTCGAGCAGTGAAAATGCATTTTGTGAGTTTAGAAAATAAAGGTAAGTTCATTTTATTTCCATAGATATATAAATAGTTTTATATGATGCGGTGCATACAGTTTCTCCGTAAAATTTATCACTTCCAAAGTAATAGTAATTAATTTTACTTAGATGTGAGCATTTTTGGTGCATTTATCATTTTGAAATGGACAGATAACACTCTCTACCAGAAATCACAAATTATACAAACGTGAGGAAAAATTTTTTTTTTTTTCTTTTAATATCTTTTTGTGTTAATTTTGAATGAATAATTTGTTTCTATGTAGTTACATATTAGTAAAATTCTTTTTAAAATTTACATAGAGAGGCGGTTATTTGTGTTACTTATATCACTAAATCATCTTTTTAAATTATTTGTGTAAAAATGTATGTGTACTTACTTGCTGGAAAAAAATGTTTCTGGTATAGAACAAAACAAGCTGCCGATGGATTGGTACTTGCACTTGGTACACAACTTCATTTTTGTAAGAAATAATAAAACCATTAAAAAAATATAGGGGGCTATTCGCTATACGGCCGAAAAAAAATCCTGGAGGTTAAAAAAAAAGCCAGTATGCATATGTTTCTTAAAATTCTGCGTCTTTTGGTACATCGACCATCAAAATCCGCCCAGCCAATCCAGCGATTAGAAAAAGAAAACCAATTGTAAAAAATAAAATTGTCAAACCAATACTTGATTTTTTTCAAAATTTTCGAAATTTCTCACAATTAAAGTAAAAGTATTTTCGACAGGAAAAAATACTATTAAAATGAGACCAAAATAATAATAAAAAAAAATTATTTAGTTCACAAATACTATCCACATTTTGCTTGTCGTTATCGAATAATATAAAATAAGTCCACATACAACATACATATATATTTTCTTTATATGTGAGAATGAGAAATAATATTTATTTAAAGTCTGACACACATTTTTTCCTGTGTACTGCAATATATGGCCATATATGGGCTCTTAGTATGTCCCTCAGAGAAATAAATTATATATAACTAAACATTAGGATTATCTATTACTTTATACGCGCGAGTTTTTCCATTAATCTTAATTTATATCTTGTGAGGTGTATGGTTTTTAAAATCACATTTATACAAAAAAAAAAAACTGCTAACATATCTAAAGCCGCTGTTATTGCGTCTGAAAAAAAAACACCAACAACAGCACAACATAATAAAGATCAACATTTATGTATCCATTGAGATTTGAGTCAGTTTTTCGTATTATTTTCCATACACATGAGGATCCACAGCCGTAATCAACTTTATAATATCCGTGAATAATAACATTTTTTTTTTTTTGTATTTCTCGTTGGTTGGCTTTTTCCATATATAATATATATACAGTTAGACACGATAGGTCGGTAATATTGATATAGAAATAGATGTATGTATTATATATATCAAAAATATTATGATGTAACCATAAAAATGTATCAAAAAAAAGAAAAAAGGGAAAGTAAAAAAATAAAATGTATATGTATGAAAAATTCTATTTGAGGAAAAAATGTTTAAAAAGGGAAAATGTTCAAAAGAAAATTTCCAAGAAAAAGGTTAATTCAAAAATCGTTCAAGCGTGACGGTAAACCATAAGTAAACTGGTTGTAATAATATGTATGTACATTTTGCTTTAATAATAAATCGACCACAGAATGTTTGACACATTTGAAAAATGAACGTTGGTTTCAACCATAAGTCAAAACATCTAACATCTAGCACTACCACCACCAACCACCACCACCATTATCATCATCCAGAGAATGTGAAATAATGCACAAGAATATGCAAACGTAAGAGAAGAAGTTACCTACTTGAAATGCAATAAATCATGTTAGAGAGCACAGGGAGGCGACTTCTGTATTATATCACATTTGAGAGCTAAGCCGCCAACATTGTAATATATTTTATGTAACGCTTAATATACGTAGTTAGAACTTGGTTCCATCTCTAAATTGTTATAATAATGTTGCCTTGCAAGCATGTGTATTATATAACAAGGTGTTGAGCATTTGAACTGCCATACAATGTGATGTGTGTGTTTTGTTTCGGAATTTATACAACTTATATTTATTAGAATGTGGGTCAAATAATAGAAATGTTATGTTACATATCCATTATATAATAATAAATATGTATATATTTGATCGGAATGTTAATTTATATTTGAATTGAAAATTATAATAGAATTCCTTTAAATTGTGAATGAAAATTTTGGCATTTTGATGAAATTGGAAATTTATTTTGAATTTATTTATGTGTGAGTTAACTAGTTTAGTAGTTATGACTTCTAAGATTTTTTTTTTTTCTAATATAATTTCCAAACGAAAGAAATAAATATCACATAAGTAAGTTAACTGTTTTTAAGTTGTATTTTCATTGTAAACAGTTTAGTAGCATTTAGACATAATGTATTACGAAAAAAAATTATTGCTCCAGCGTTGCATACAAGATACGGTTTATAGTATTTTCATCGGAATTTATTTTCACCATGAAAATAATAAATTTCTTAAACATTTCCAAAAAAAAAAAAGAAATCTATAAAATTATCTATTATTCAATTATTTTTTTCTCTACAACCTATAATTTAACTAAATAGTAGTAAAAGTTTTTTCTATTCCATTACATTATTATTATAATAATGTAATACCTATAATCAACTATTTTCTTTTCAACACATTTTCAATTTTCCCTAATGTTGAACATTAACCTTATACCAAGAAAAAAACATCTTTTATTTTTTTTATAAAAAGAAAAAAAAATTAAAAAATGGTGAAAAAGTTTAGTGAAAAAAACTTTTGGAAACGTACTAAGTTAAATATAATATATTGTGCATGTGATATCGTCTTCATATACATGAAAAATATCTGTGCATAGAAAATAGCATTTGCTCAAACAAAATAATAATAATAATAATAAAAAAAACAATAAAAATAATAAAAATGAAAAATATATTTTAAATCTAAATCTTGTGTTTGAGAACCAAATTTAGACGCTGTATTAGCACAAAGTGGTATAAACACCGCCAAGGCATAACTAGTAAAAAATAGGTTACAAACAACTAATTGCAACCATTGAAATGCAATATGACTAAGTGCATCTCTGAAATTGAAAAAAGAAATAAATAAAATAAAAGGAAAATCTAATATAGTTTCAATAATATTTTTATTGACAAACCCATGACGATCACTAACTGATCCAACAATTCCTAATACGAAATGCCATCCATGTGACAAAGTTTCTCCAGCACCATTTAATAATTGAAATACACATTATAATTGGCGTTGACGAACATTAGATTTTTTTTTTAAATGAATATACCGATATTTTTCTTTTTTCCAATTAAATATTTTCTATGTCGATTCATCTACAAAATTCAAGAATATTGCGTAAGCCCGGTCACCCTAATATGTATATGGAAAAAATGAAAATAAAGTAAAAAAAAAAAAAAACATTGCAGATATATTTTGATTATCATTGCAGAATTTTGAATCAATTGAAAGTTGAAACAACCCGTAAAAAATATTATTCTGTTGTTTCACCTTTATAGTCTACGTGCATACGACTTTATCGTTCACGCATTTATTTCACTGTATTCATATTGTTAAAATATATGAAATAATATACAATTTGTGTTAAAAAGAGAATTGGTAATGTATTTATGGTTCATAAAATAATCCATTGTATTTTTTATCATCTGCAAAACATATATTTGATACACGACACGATACTTATGTAATTTTCTTCGCTTCTTGAAAGCGTATTATTTTTGGTATTCATATTCAATCCATCCGAAATACTCTAATACCTATCGTTCTGAATTTTAAATTAAATCAAATTTAAGGCACTTTACTACAACACCTTCTTTTATCTATGTAAAAAAAAATCATCTTTTTCTCTCTCTTAAATTTTGTATTTTTTTCCATTTTTTTGCATTTTTGCACGATTTGTATTAATATTAAAATGCCTTAGGATGTCTTTTATTTACAAATAGGTAAGTATTATATTCACAATCTTTATTTTTGACTCTTTGTGGTTTTTCATTCAAAATAGTCAAGAAAAAAAATAATGCTGAAACGTAAAGAGATAAATAAATTTACATCAATGGTGACTATGGAAGATGCGAAATGGCTAGACAAATATGTATAAAATGTTTAACAAGTAAGTATATTAAATAAATAAACCTTAATTTTATTTTATGTCGCAAATTTAAATTAACCAGTAACAGTGAGTTGTATTTGATACTGTTCCAATTTCATCTAAATTCTTTGTTTGAATTTCAATAATATTTTATATTTTGTATTTATTTAAAATGAAAAGACAATTTATTGAAGTTTATACGACTTTTTAGTTACTTTCACCCGAAAATTAAATTAATTGGAATTATTTAATATCGAGGACTACTGTAGTAGTCAATGAATGATATACGCTTAATATAATACTGAAAAGCAAACTATAATTAAAAAAAAAGAAAAAGAAAGTTGGAACAAATAAAAAGCTGAAAAATATTCTTTGCGATCCACTTGAGATACTCAGCCTAAAGCTGGTATTACACATTTACACGTAAGTATAAGTGCACTAACCAGGGCCGGTGAAAGGTACAAGCGAGCTAAACGCAAATTTAGGGCGCCAAAAATATAGGGGCGCTAAAAATTAAACA
>JAABKK020010633.1:0-20220 GCA_011634745.2 Catotricha subobsoleta
CCTAAATTTGCGTTTAGCTCGCTTGTACCTTTCACCGGCTACTAAAGTATTAGGAAAAACTACTGCTTTCATACCACTAAATATAGTTTTATAAATGTCAATTTTTTGTATGAAACCAACAATAAAATCGCTTATTTTAGGACATAAAAACAAACAAAAATTAGTGCTTCAGTTAAGAGCTATAATACATAATTTTTATATAGGACAACATAAATTTAAAATGCTTTCTGGCCTCTTTAACAAATCATTTATGATAAATAATAATATACCCAATAGCATGGTTCGTTTTCCGGATGGAAGTTCCAATGGTTTCGATTTTGGTAGCTCCAAAAGCATTTTCAGATGTGATTGGACCTTGGACCTAAATAGGCAATCAATCTATAAATCATTAAACTTGTGTTTACTGTTTATTTATTTATTTAGGAATAAAATTTAGTAAAATTTGATGAAATTAGAAAAAATCATCGATTTTTGGACCTTTTTTTTTACTTTAGCCTCGAATATTTATCTCAAGATCTAGAAGATTTACCGGATTGGTTTCTATAAGAAAAAGTTTTACGCTTTATTCCTACGCATAGCAAAAAAAAATATATTGAAGTTTTGTAAACCAATTCAAAAGTCATGGGGCTTAGAAGTTGTAAAAAGATAAATTTTTGAAAAAACCATCCAAATATTTCAAGATCTAGAGACTTGACCGGGCTGATTTCTATAGAGTAAATATTCGAAATTTAATCCTGCGAATAACAATAAATATTAAAGTTTCGTAAATCGATTCAAAACTTATAGGGGTTAAAATATGAAAAAACACCAACACTCAACATTACAAGTTCAACTGGATTGTGCGGTGGTCACATCTGAAAATGCTTTTGGAGATAGCAAAATCGTCAATTTTGGGAAACGAACTACCCTAATCCCAATGTTTCTTTCAATACAAATAAAACAACATCGAAAGCAAAACGACAAACTTATATTGTATATTTGTAAATATTTATTTTAGATCATGATCACGACTGGCACTACTCATCGTCTTTAAATCCATCTACAGGTAATGAGGCCTTAATATAATACAAATTTCACTATTCCTTTTATTTCTATTTTTTTCTTTTTGTTCATTTTCTTTTACTTATATTTAATCAGCAATATAAATGGCTTTGCTTTGCAATAATTAAAGCTTAATTTTGCAAAATAGAGAATAAGTTAAATAATGTATATTAAAGCAATCCTAAGCTAAATAAAATTAACACAAATATATCGCACGATCATAAAATTGAGAACTACCGATTAACATGCATGCGTAAAGGCATGAAGAAGTAACAGATTCGTCTCTAATGACCTACATTCAAAATAGAAATAGAAACACTTTTCTCATATTGATGATCCATGTCACACCAAAAAACTTATATCTAAACATTTCAATTTAACAAATATATGTATTATGCATGATAATATATAAAGTTTTTTGTTTTTAATAATACATAATAATAATAATAATAATAATGACACACACACTTTTCATTAGGTTTTAAATGTTGAATGACATGGCCTTATAATAAGAAAAAAAAAATAACGAGATTTTTGTATTTATAGTCGTCTAAATTCAAAATACTAAAATGTCACGACAAAATTAAGTACTTCAGATTTTATTCGATCGTTAAAATACATATTTATTTTCTATATTTTATTTTATTCATCGGCCTAATATTATAAGAGACCAATAGTTTCAATGGTATAATAAAGAATATCAAGATTTATTCGTACAAATTTGGAACTATGGTGCTTTTTTCTTATTTTGATTTATTTAGAATTTATTTATCATTTTCAAATATATAAATATTTGCTCGTCATTCAAAGCTCTCCACTTAAATATTGGTTAAGTTGTTTATACTAAAGCTTTAAATAAACAAATAAATCAATTACCATATTGTGATTTTTTTTTCTATCAAATATTATGAACAGAAAATGCCAATGGTTGACAAAAATATGTAACGCTTTTTTTTTTGTTTTTTGTTTTTTCTTTAATTAAAAACTAAAATACAAAATCTATACAGCATAAAATCAACAAATTTCTCGTTCGTGCCAGTGTGTCTGTTTTAAACTTTTTAATGATGTAGTATGGATACTATACAGTATACATTATACAAGTTATACTATACCTACACAACAAACGAGTAAACTACATCAAATTTCATTCGTTTTATTTTTAAATTTGTGACGAAAATTCGTATTTTCTACCTACCTAATTAAATGTTCTTCTTTTTTTTTCGTTCTTTTTATTTTTTCCTTCAATTTTTCTCTTATAATATATTATAGTCGAAATTACATTTAAATAAATATTAATTTTAAAGCAAACGACAGCACGAGTATTGAGTCACACATATGTTTAGCTCTGTTACGAATGATTTGAACTGTTATACAGAAATTAAATGGTTTAGAGTAATTATATATAAAAGAAAAGAAATATATATATAAGAAAAATAATAATAATAATAATAATAATAAATTTTTTATTAATAATAATAAATATATTTGTATTTTAAATCAGATTAAAATAAAATATTACCCGAAATTAATATATTATTCTGATACATCATTATAATACATAGTTTTAAAAAATTCTATAAAAATCGTAGACAAAATAAAAATAAAAAAATAATTCATATCATCATAAACAAACATTTTAATATCAACGAATCGCATCACGCAGCTCAAAAATAAAGCTACTGTATGAAGTGAACTTGCTATTTCATTTTATTCATTTTCAAGTGCATGATGGCATGTTAATTTTATGTATATATAAATAAATATATATATATTATATATTTATATAAATTAAATGATTAATTTGTAAATATGTTTAAATATTAAAATTATAATAAGCTTTAAAGGAACAAAGCCGACAAACAAATTTATATAATCTTTCATATCATGTCAAATTTTCATGTGTTTTACCAATTTTAATATTTGTGATTTGGCAATTTGCTTGAAATAAAGTTTATTTTAAAATGAAGAGATTTTATCTTTAATCACTGCGACAACCATTTAGTAGCCTATTGCGATTATTACAAATTAGACAGTCTGAACACAATTTCATATAAAATTGCAAGAGTAGACTAACAGACGAATGATATTTGTGTTTTTTTTTTTTTGTATGAATATGTATTCAAAAAATGTCCTGACTGAAATGTTCTGCTTTGCTTGAAAAATTAAAGGAAAATGGATATTCACTGTTCCTGCATTGAAATATTATATTAAATCAGAGAAGTTTCGGGCGTTGCTAAGCTTATTCTTTTTTTTTTATTTGAACTATTTCAAATAATTGAGAATGCTATTTATATAAAAGTACTTATGTATTTCAGTTAAAAATTTTTTTTTTTTTTTTAGCATTATTGCAATGATTCTTTATAAATAATAATAAAATACAGATACAAATACGAATAACATAAATAGTCGAATTTGTTCAATATGTGTATGTTTGTTTAAATGGAATAAAATTTAAATTAAATTTGAATATTTTGAATGGCCACCAATAACAAAAGGAAACAAAACCTGATAAATAGCTGAATAACAAATAGCAATAATTTTTTGTTGTTAATCACTTGCCCTCTAAATGACAATTAGTTTGTCCTGACTCTCTATGAAAAGTAATAAATATCACATAAATTATATGATGAAAAAAAAAATAATAATAATAATAAAAATAACCCATTGATCTGGTAATTGCTCAAGGTCTTTATTTTTTAATTGAGTAATTTTTATTTATCAGTTGGTTCACTCACAAATAGTTCTGCAAACTTTAACAAAAATAAATGCAATTTTTTTTTTTTTTAATTACATCAGAGGTGAATGATACGTCTGATTGATAAAATTAGAAATTCTAAATATAAAATGCGCAAGAAATTGTTTTCTTGTTTCTTTTTGTTCCATTTTTTTTGGCAAAGAACTGATGTTCGTTCATGTCATATCATAAGTAAATGCAATTCGCATAATAATTCAGAAAAAAGACAATGTAAGAAAAAAGATAAGAAAAAAAGCAAAAAACAAAAAAAAAATCGGTAACATGGATCGTGTCATTTAATGTGAATAAATAAATAAAACGCGATATTTACAAATATTTCCACAAAAACTAAACATTCTTTTGATAGGAATTTTATAATTTGAATATTTCATGTCCTATAAAGATTGAGTTGTATCAAAATTAAATTTAAGACACGGTCATATTTTATTGTAAAGAACAAGTGATTAGTGACAATGTATTGAAAAACTCAAAAATTTTCTTTTATCACTCTTCATATTACTTAATTAGAATGTGTATTCATAAATTTTCTTTAATTTTTTTCTATATTTATTTATTTTATTTTATTTTATTTTATTTATTTATTTTTTTGCTTTGCGTTGCTCCCGTATATAAATTATTTCTCAAACGACGCGGCAAAAAACTGTCTGTTGACATATTTGTTTCATATTATTTACAGTTGTATTATGATTTTGAGTGTCAGACAAATTAAACTGAGTCACAAGAAATACATCCGAGTCCCAACTACCACCTACTCTAAAGTAGAATCATAATAATAATAATAACAAAATCGTACATATGCTTGTGAATTGTGATCAGTGGCGGAGAGAGATTGTTTGTGCTTATTGATATTTATATTTCGGCATTCAATATTCAATTAATAATTGTTATTTAATCAGCTTTACCTTTCTATTTCTTCTTCTTTTTTTTTTTTAAATAAATGTTTTATGTATTTTGTACAGAATTAATTTTTAGTAAAAATATGTATCAATATTTTATTGGTTGGAAGCGAGCAAGCTTAATAAATTTATTTATAATAATATTGAGTGAATTATTTAATTATAATAAATCATTTCATAATCCAATAATTTTTTTGTTAACATAATATTTTTGAAGTTATTTATTATTTATAATTTATTTATGATCATAAAATTCAAATTGTTGCAGGGCAGCGCGCTTCCATTGAATCACTGATGGTAAATAATGCAACAATTAGAGAAGGTAGACGTGTAAGGATAGTATGTAAAGTACGAGGTCAACCACCGCCCAAAGTCACGTGGTTCAAAAATGGTCGATCCATAGCTAGAAACCGAACAAAATATCAATTTGTTCATTTAAGGTCTGTATAAGTAATTAACAAATTTATATTAAAAACAAATGAAAAACAAAAATAATAATTTATAGATTTTAAGGTGAGAGCTTCGGGTATGCGGGTAGACTGAATGTGGAAAGAAAAACCACGAGATATAAAATAGTATCGAATGCATAACAATTGCATATAGCAAAGTCCATAGTCACAATTTTCTAACGGGTTCGTTTGGATTAAGGCAGAATTTTCTATATATGTTGATCGGAATTTTCTATCTCATTGCTGAAATATATAAATTCCTACACAAATTTTCCTACCATTTTGAAAATCTTATGAAACTCTCAAAAAATCACTTCATGAATTAAAAAAATTGAAATGTAACATACAAGTAATTCTATTGCTTTATATCTGGTCTAAAATTTATTAATTATTTAACTGTATTTAGATAGTTCGGGTTTATTATAAGCTATCACTAAATATTTCCTTTGAATCACCAGTTATAATCATACATTTAGCCAGAATCACTTTTACTTTAAATGCGTTATGCCATTTTCGATGAAATTGGTGAATCATTTACTTTTAATTTTCTATTAAATTCTCACCTTGTAACGAATTATTTTAATAAATTTTGTATTTAAATTATTATTTTTGTTTTCACATAATGAATTTAACTTAAGCAATCCGTTTTACGTGCCAAAAGCACACATCATTATTTTTACTAAATATGGCTACCGTATTATTATAAAAAATATTAACCATATTCTATAATTAATATTTGCTGTTTAAATAAAAAAAAAATTGTCTGTATTAAACCGTACGCTATGTGCACAGAAAAGAATAGACAATAAATAACATAATTTATTTTTATTGTCTATTCTTTTTTAATTTAGTAAATGTATTACTATCAAATTCTACTCTTTGCTCCATCCATGCAAAGCAACCAACCAAAGTTTTTAAAAATTAATTTAATTATATGGTAATATAACTTTTGTTTTTGTTTGTTTCTTCTATTTTTTTTTTTTTAAATATCTATAGACGAAGATCTGAATTAATAATTAAGTCAGCTCATAAAAATGATTCAGGACAATATGAATGTAGAGCAAAAAATAAATTGGCAAGACAACCAGTAACACGATTTACCAGAATTGAGGTGTTACCGAAAGATCAAGAAATAACAAGTTAGTATTAACATTTATTTGTATAAAAAATAATAAATTTATCTATTGAATTTTTAAATAAATGGTTTAAACAAATGTTTATAACTACATAATAATTATAAAGAATTAGCAATTTGTTAGCATTAGTTATTCAATCATTTTATAATTATTGTTCTGAAAAGTAAAGTAATGAAGCACATAGTAATTTTATATTAATAAAAATTTGGATGTCAACTTATATATTTAAGAGTTGTTTACAACTTTCTTAGTGGATATGTCCTGTTAATTTATCTCTGGTTAAGTTAGTCATAAATATAAAACGGACTATGTTACTAATAACAATATTTAGTCATAATTACTCAAAAAATAAAACTTTTTAGATATATTCGTTTATCATAATTTCGCAGAAATTATTAGAATTAATTCTAATTCCTATTTATACATTTATTTTCGGTTTTTTCTATTTAATATTATTGAAATTATGAACTTAATTCAATTAGATTTACTTTTAAAAAATGAATTTTCATTTATGCAAAAGAAACGAAACAATAGATCAATTATATTTACATATAAAGCTATTTGCTTAATAAATACTAGCTTTTAACTATTGAATTTATATCTGTGATCATTGATATCAAAAATGCTTAATTCTGTTTTTGAAAAAGGATATTTTGCATCGCCACCAAATAATTGGACACATTCAGGATCACCATGTCCTGTCATAGGTAATGCATTTTGTCTAAATGGTGGTACGTGTGTTTTCTTCAAAGATGTCGGCGAGCCAGCATGCAAGTAAGTATTAGTTTCATTATATTTTAGAAATCTTTATAAATAATTATGAAGTACATATACCTATTACCTCCATACGAATGACAATTTACTTTTGTTTAGTTTTTCTGAAAAAGATAGTCTATGAAGAGACCCCTATACTAAAATATAAAAAAGAAATTATAGAATGTGTATGTTGGGTCGTAATTTCGATACACGTAATAAAATAGATCTGATTTAAAATATTTAGTAAAATGTGTATTCGATATAAATATCAAATTTTCGAACATTTTTTTTTAAAATAAACACAAAAATATTTTTCAAACAATGTTTTATTTAAAACTTTTCGAAATTTGTTGTTATTGTTAAAATTCATTTACTTTCGCCGTGCACACAAATAATGTAAGTATAATAGGTACATCGTACACCTACCCATCTGTATTCCAAGAGCAAGGTTATTTTTAGTTCATTTTTCCATGCACAAATAAAATAAAGTATATTTCAAAATTGTTTAAAAATCATTATTAACATGCATGCTCTCGAATACACTTACTTACCTAGAAAGAATTTAAGAAAAAAAAAGAAAAATAGCTCTACATTTAAGAAAGGTAAACCCATAAACCTATCCGCATATAGAATATTTTGGACGTATGTCATTTGTACAAAAATATATATTTACCACAGTCACAAAGTAGAAAACAATTTTAAAACTTAGTTCAGTAAAGCCGACATGAAAACAAAAAAGAAATCATATTATCAATTAATTCTTGGCTTAATATTTCAATATAAAATATAAACAAACATACACGAGCGAGTGTTTATTTTGTTGTTTTGTTCATAGTTCTGAGGGAAAACAGAGTTGAATTTTTCTTTGTAAGATGAACTCCACTGTAACTATAAAACTAATTGTTTGAAAATTATTAATAATAAAATCAATATTTTCTTTGCATTTTAACGAAGTACTCATAAATATAGTTCAACATTTATCAGTTATCCCCACAGATAACTCACCTTTTTTCTACAATCTTTACTAGATTTCATTTTTTGTTATATATTTATTTAAAACATTTTATGTAAATTTTTGGTTCAGGGTAATTTCCAACTGGCAGACT
This sequence comes from Catotricha subobsoleta, assembly GCA_011634745.2. NCBI lineage: Eukaryota > Metazoa > Arthropoda > Insecta > Diptera > Cecidomyiidae > Catotricha > Catotricha subobsoleta. The sequence goes on from JAABKK020010633.1 coordinate 8,140, forward strand.
TGTAATTCATACTCAGTAGACACATTTAAAACATTAGCACCAAAAGTTGTGTGACATGCCTCGTTTACAACATATGTCAAATGTCTGATTGCTGTTCAGTCAAAACATATAATGCATTATATAATACCGAATATAATTTAATAGATACAATTAATATTATTTATATTATTTTGCTATTTATAGATGAGTTTTTAAATTAGGGTTCATAATAATATGAGCTATTACAGTTGAAAATGATAATACCAATATTTGAGTGCGTTTTGAGCAGGGCATCGAACCACCAAAATGTTGGTTCCGGTTTGGTTCTTCGTTCAGTCTAAATTAAAATTGACGTTCCGGTTCGGTTATTGGTTCAGCTTAAATATTTTTGTATGTTCCCGGTTCGGTTTGGCTCCGAAGAACGGATTCGAACCCATTCTTTTTCGGTTCGGAGAATAAGTTCAGAGAGTGTTTTTTTTTAGTTCAGAAAGAACGGGTTCAAACAGCGGATTCTAAAGGTTTTTTAAAGCAGCTCATTTAATTGTTTTTTCTGTTTTTTTATTATTTAAAAAAGTAATTCTGAGTTTGTTTTGTACTATATAAGTATTGTTTTTTAATTTTCTAATATAATAAATAAAAGTAACTACATTATGAATTCTGAATCTAATAGTTAAAAAAATGATATCAGTACTGCCAATACTTTTAGATTTATTAACCATGCCATGGCCTATAACACTATAACATAGTTGCTTACATGTTTCAATGATCCATGAAAGCAATTGCATATGTATTATACATATAGAGTCGCTGTATTTTTTCGTACAAATTCACGTAAAATGAATCCTACACAATACGCAAAAACATCGCAACGACTTAGTGTAACTGAGACAGTGCCTGTTATAAAAAAATATGTAAATCGAATGTTAATAATTACAGGTTTTTGGTGGAGATCGGTGAAAAAAAAACGGGTTGAAACCGTGTTTGACTGGTTTAGAGCTGTTTCCAAAATGTGGTTCGGTTCTGGTTTGGTTCCAGCTGATTTTTCAAAGCAAAGTTCGGTTCAGGTTCAACCAAAAAAGCCGTTCCTGTTCCGTTCCGGGTTTGATGGCCGGTATATAATTTTTCATATTCAAATTAAAAAATAATATCTCTATAGAAATTACGTTATAATGACAAGGGTTGTCTTTATTCATCACCTTAGATAAAGTGTTAGTAGGTATAGTTTGTTTTGTATGTAAAATATGACAGTTATGTTTTTAGCTATATTTTCAAGCATTCGTATTAAAGCCTCTCACGACTTCATATCTACATTATCATGTTTTCGCAACTTTTATGTTTTTTATTTATATAATAAAGTCCAAAGCATAGTCATAATTTCATGTAGGCTTATCCGTTAACGAATTTATTAATTAAATCTTCTTAGAAAAAAATAGTTCCTAGTTATTCGTTTTACTTCATTTTTGAAAATCAATACCTATATATTTTTATCTTATCTTAGTTTTGCGTCAAACATTCAAATCCATCCACTCAATTCTGAGAAAAATCAAAATAAAAATGAGTACTTTTTTTTTAAATTAATTAGTAATACATATTCGTAATATATAGGTTTTGGATTTGATCTGGGATGGTCATCGATTAATTGAATTAATTGGAAAATAAAATAAGGATTATTATTTTTCTTTGTTTATGAATTTAATACAAATGTTCTATACAAATGTAATTGGCAGCTTGTTTTTTTTTTTTCTTTTTTCAAATATAAAAAAGACTATATGCTATAATGTTTATACTTAAATTCTCCAATTTAACTTTTTTAGAGATAAACTAAACTTATATTAAAACCACCTTGCGATATTTTTTTTTTATACAACATTGGAAATTGATTTGTAATTTTCCAATGGTGTTGGCCGGTGACGCAAATCGCATTACTTAATTTAATACCGTTATTTATTACTATCTACCAATATAATATTCGCACTTGTACAATTATACACAACCGTTCATTATAAACAACGTTTTATTTGAATCATATTCATCCAATAATATTTATTAACTTCTATGCTCTGTTCATGGGTCAATTTGACCAATCGCATGTTTACAAGTATTGGTCTATAACTCAAGTTCTATTTGTTTATAATCCAAGAAATTTTATGAAAATTTGAGTTTAATAATAATACATCGAAATATACTCTATTCTCTTTTGTGAGTAATGGTTGGTCATAGATGATTTTTCTCTCTAGTTCGTCGTTTAGAAGTAGTCTTTAATGGTCACAATGAACCAATAAACAAATATCGGAGGACAAATGTTAATTCGAATGTTATTCTAATTAAATATCTAATAATTAATAGAATAAATATACATCATGAAAAATATTATTGTAGACAAATTAAAGAGAGTAAAATAATATCGAAATTAAAAATAAGTACTTAACGACTTAATTTTCCACGGATATCGAATAATTGAAACACAACTTGAAAAGAAAATTGTTTGCAGTTGGTAGACTTCTTTCATCGGTAATGTTTACGTATAATAGATTAAATACATATCTAAATAAATCTTTTGTAGATATTTCATTGAATACAAAAAGAAAAAAAACAAATTCTTTGTATTCCAGCTGTGATTTTGATGTAAGTAAATCCCGAAAGAGATATTAGTATTTTTAATACATTTAATCGCCGTTCGGTTTCTAGTTTTTCCTAAAAAATAAATTATTCCTTAATTATTTACCGCGTGGTACGCACAGTCGCACCAGTGCAGTTAAATAGAAATTGATTTTTTTTTCTTTTATTTATTTTTTTTCTTCTTTTAAATTTTTACAAGTGAGTTTCTAACATATCAAAGTATATTTTATAACAACGTTGGAATGGTAGACATAATAATATCCATTATAGAAATGTTTGCTTATATTATACGTATATAAAATTTAAAAAAAATAAATTAGTAAGTAGTAATAAATTATTTACTGACAGATGAGAATAATGTTTGTTGTCTTCAGATGATATGAAGACCACTCTTTCTGTGACACCTCGATTCTCAACTAAGCATATCATAGCTTCTAGAAAATAAGCAGGAATAAATTAGATGAATTTTATAAGTATATTAAGTAGCCATGCATTTATATTCTTCGAGCCATTCTGAATTAAGTGTTTGTTATCTTTCACTTCCATTTGGCCATAATCAGATCTTTAATAACAAGAATGTTTAATTAAAATCAGAAACTATAAACAATTATATATTAACGTTTTTGATTTAATGTATATCAATCACATCGACAAAAGCGATTTCATTCCATTTCTAATCTAATTAAATATGCATATATGTATTAATTTATATAAAAAATTGAAATTCACAATTTGAAATATGCATGAAATAAAAAAATAAATTAGCTGAATTAATTTAGTTGATATTTATTTAGTCTATCCCTAGTGTAAATCTGCAAAAGATTATTCTTTTTTTTTTGTTTTAATTTATTTGACTGTAATTAGTCTAATATACTCCAACCATAGACCATTATATTATAATAATTATAGTAATTGTGGCCGATCAACTAATATACAATATAAATATACAAATATAATTTTTATTTTACTTAACAAAACATTACTGGTGAGCATATAGTTTCCTTCGTCTTACAGTTTTCACTTTTTGCCCATAAATTATTTTTTATTCAACCATATATTCATATATCAATAATTTATGTACCACACTAAGTTTTATGTCAACTAGTATTTTTTTTCTAAATATATGGAGTATCGTATGTATATAGTGGTTGCGACTATTCTTTTTCTTCATACAAAATAAGAATAGTTGACACGACATGTAGTCGCCACAACTATATTGTTTTATCAGTGCAAACAATAATATTAGCCAAATGTAATTTCATTATTGATCAATATCAAAAAGATAAATTAACGTTAATAAAATTTTAAATTATTTCAGGTGTCCGGATGGCTTTTTGGGAAATCGTTGTGAAACAAAAAATCCAACAAATTTGCAACCGAGTACGTACAACAAAAAAGAACAACAACAATGTGGCGATAATAAATTTTACGGAAGTTACTATTGCTAAAATAGGTTCCTATAGCAACAATTGTTGGTCTATTTTTAAAAATTTCAAATAACACCCACTGTTTTTTTTTTTCTTATATTTTTATCTTATATATTATATTCAGCGTGTTTAGTACAAATTTGTTGTATGTAATACAATATTTTTTAGAAATTGTTCAATATTTATATTAAAAATTAGATTAAAAAAGAAAAGAAAACTAAAAAAAAAAAAAGAAAAACATTTATGGTTAACACATTCCATTCAAAATTTTTATAAGAATTGTATAATAATTAAATTATAATATTATATAATGTTTAATATATAATTTGCATTGGACAAATGTACTATTTACAACAAATATATAATATTATAAATTAAATTATTTGATAATAAATAACGTTAATTATCATATTTATATAAATAGTGTTATTTTGGCTAACAATTGGTGCTATAGTTGTAAATTCCACAAACTTATTTTTCAATATTTCTTTATTATAGATCTTTAAAATTTCTTATTGGTTTTTTTTTTTTTTTTTCATAAATGCACTTTTATGCGCATCGCCAAACATTTTTTTTAAAACAAAGTTTAGTAAAAAGCTTAATTATTATTTTGAAATTATTTATTTTTATTTAACTTCTTTTTTTTTTGCAAAGTATACACACAAATATAACGCTCTGGGTTCTGGGTGTAAATTTTAAAAGCTCACTCTACAGCTCTACCTACATTAACTTAATAAAATGGTTGCAGGACAATATAAAAATTAGTAATTTATAGATCTTTTTTTAAATAACGTTAATCGCTTAATCGCGTACCGTATACGGTCTAATATAGACACAAAAATACACACACACACACACACAAACACACAATAATGTACATTATTTTTCTAGATAACAATTTTTTTTTTTTATAATTTATTACATTTACTATTAAAGCTATTGTTTATAATTAATTTTTTTACTAAAATTTGAAAACTTTATAAGTACAATTATTAAAATGTAGGAGAAATGTTTGCAATAATTTTGGGATACATACATAATGAGTGCATCATGAGTATTTTATAAATAATTTTTATTGGTTGTCTTTATTGCTAATAAAAAAAATATATAAATATTTCATAAACAATGAAAACATACAAAAAATTTAGATTCGCCAATTCACTACTGAGAATAAGTATCTCAGATGCAGCGATTACTTAAATATTGCTCAAAAATTTTACATTTGAATTTTGATATGTTGTCATTTTGAATAGTTTACTATCTATTCCGAAAGGAATAATTAATTATTCGCGAAATAAACATTTTTTGGGTATCTGAAAGGCAAAATTCCGAGCATTTGTATATGTGAAGTATCGGGAAATCCTCATTAATTTGTAAATTTTTGTATTTAATATGTTCAATTATCCGACAAACAGTAATTAAAAAATTACTACTAAATATTAATTTAACAGTGAAATTCGTATAACTTTGTTAAATAAAAAAAAAAAACAGAACAAAACAAAACAAAACGTATATATGATCTAGTGTATATCAGCATATACGGCGCTCACGAATATATTGCGCTTGTCAATTTCAAAGTTATATGAATTCAGTTATAATCACAATTCAATATTACCTATCGTGTTCGATTATTGTTCGAATACAAAATCTTTACTCTACCTAAAATAAATAGTTTTCATTGTTTATTGAAAATAAGTTACTTGAAATTAAATTTGTGCTTTTTTCTTATCAATAATATATCAACGGCAATAAACTGCTAAATATTTACTGCTAAAAGACTATTCGTCCTCGACACATGGCCGAGAATAATGAATTCAGTCAATTGTATTTTAATTAACAAATAAAAGAAACCAGTATCATTACACTAGCTCGCGAAGTAGAAAACAATTGACCGAAACATTATTTTCCATAAATAATTTATTAATTATTGATACATTAAGAATACTGAAATATTAGACGAAGAAAAGAAATATAATAGACAATCGAAAACATACCTTCATACAAATGTTCCTCTGTTTAAAATGAAAATATAATTTTTTTTTTTTTATTTATTTATACACAAAACAAAAACAAAATTAGTTACCAATAGACATAATAATAATCACACGCATAACATTTATATTTATTATAAATAACTTAGTTTAAACTTTAAAATTTGGTTGTTACCTCACACATAATATATATATATATATATTTATATATAATAATAATAAATAAAAACAAAAAACAGAAAAAAAAAATGGAAGATGGAAAAAAACAAATGTATTAGGCGCGGAAAATATCAAATTTTAACCTTTACTTGTTTTACACCATGTCAAATACCAATAAATTTAACAATGGTATTGATTATAATAATTAACAATGAACAACATAACAAAAATTGAATTTATTTATTTAATATAATGTCTGGAAATTTATTTTAAAACAATTTTTTGACAATTTTTACGCAATTATTAATAACTACAACTCCCTACCTTCACAATGGTAAATGGGCTTTGGGCATATAGAATTTTTATAAGATAAAAAAAATATTTTAAATGAAAAATATAAAATAAAAACAATGTAAATGCACTACCATATTTCTAAATGCATTTTAAAAATTTGAAAAATTCCTTGTGAATATGATTTACTTATTGTATCTTCAACTATTATTTTCTTTATTAGGAATCCAAAAGAAGTTGCTGCGTAAGAATGCAAAACGAATATCTCAACAAATTATTCGAAAGGAAAAAGTATTGACAAACTTAAATGTGGATTTCATTTAAAATTAAAATGTTAACAATTTAAAAATTTAAAAGTTGTAAATGTCGCATTCCCGAAAATCGTTATGTTAATTGTTGTCAAAAAATTGTAATATAATTTTTTATTGTTTAAAAATAAAATATTTTGTTTAATAATGTCGTAATTTCAATATTTTAGTTTTTTTTAATTTATAATTCTTTAATGAGAACGAATATATATAGATATTATTATTTGACCATTTTAATATCTTAAAAAAAAAATGAAAGAAAAAAAATCATTCTTAATCGCGTTTAAATAAATAATTAAATTTATAATTTAATGCAAACATCCAATATTTATGATTAATGAAATAATGAAGAAATTGTTTATTTATGCTGATGTTCAATTTTTTTTTTTTTGTTTTTTAAGATATACGAAGAACACACAATATCTCTTTTAAAATATTTTTAAAAGAATAAAATTACTTATTATACTATTGCACTCGCGCCTCACAATATATAAATAAGCGACAACAAAACCATTTCTTGTGTAATATAATATGTAATAATATTAATAATATTAATAATTTTCAATAATAATAATAATACAGAAATATAAAAAAACTATATATAAAAAGTGATGATAATATTGTTTATGTGTATTTTCTTAAAGCAAATGAAGGAAAGAAAAAAATATTGTTTTGCAATATATATATAAATAAATATATATATAACATCTTTGATGACAGAAACTTAACAACAACAACAAAAAAAAAAAAGAAAAAAGAAAAAAAAAACATTAAAAGAAATGTGAAAAAAAAATATTAGAGAATAAAAATATAAACCAAATAAAATGAATGAGTGGCCTATATTATAATTATTTTATTTTATTTATTTTATTTTTTTTTTTTTATTATTAATTTAGAATTGATAGAAGATATCTTATAAAAGTTTTCTATTTTATGTATTTTTTTTTTTATAAACAACTATTGTGAAATGAATTCAGAATATATTTGATAAGATGACATTTATTAAAAATATTTTATATCACATATTGCTTGTTTTAAAATATACTTAAAGTTTATCAATTTTCTCATTAATTGGTTGCATTTATTTATTGTTAAGAAAATTATTAAAAAAACAAAAACAAAAACAAAAACTTTTATTTAACCGACACGTGTTCACGCTATTTAGCTGCAATCAAGCTTTACCTTTAAATAATTATTGTATAATAATTACCTATAGATTAACATCGATTAAATTTGATTAAGATTTCCATGATAATCAACGTAGGTCACATGGCAAATACAATACGAATAAATATTAAAATGTGTGTTTTTTTATGTATGAGATTCTTGGTTTGTGCAAGAAGAAAAAAATGTGTTTTTGTTTGACTATTAGTGATTAGTTTAATTAAAATAAAAAATTACATTGAATTGGGAATTTACGCAATAATGTGGCATAATTTTTATGAATGTCATCTTGAAATGAGTATGCCTCTCTATGGTTGAAATAGAAATGGTTTAAAAATCAGAATTATTGTTTTTTTTTTGTGAAGTACTTACTTATATTCAGTTAAATTAAAAATTAACAATAAGAAAAATACATAGAATCAGAATATTTTCAAAAAGTGCTTGGGTTCATTTTTAATATTAATGCCTCAATTATTGCATATATTGTTCTCTTTTTCAGAAATATTTTTAATTTTTATTACTTAGTTTGATATTAAAGAAGAGGTAAGACTGATTTATTTAGAATAAGGAATGTATTTTTCTCCATACTAAAAAAAAAAATTTAAACAATGTTATGTTCAGGGATTTAAAAAAAAAATAAAAATGTATATATAATAATTGATTGTTTTATACAAAATATTCTTGATTTAAATTCCGTGATCAGATAAATTTGAATGGTTCGTTTGTTAAATATTAATCATTTTAATTGAAAATTAGTATACATGTAAATATGATTTGTACTTGGTCTACTTGAATTCTAATCATTCTCTGTGTGAATGATGAATTATTTAACAAATGAATAATAATAATCATTTTAATAATCTATAAAACCATATCTCATACTATAAATATGCAGTATACTCGGAGTATAAAAAGTATCTTTCTCGTCAATTTATAGATTTTGATAAAGTTTGACAAATGTATGATATGATCGGTGTCTTTCCAGTTTCAGTTTCTTCATCCTTGTTATTTTAAATTAAAGACTAGTCTTAAAAAAATGCAAACTCTTAAAAATTGACTTTTGAATATAGTAAAGACATTTTTATGCCTTTATTTTAGAGATTATATTTTCACCAGCCGTTACCGACTAATAATGTAATTAAATTAATTAAGTCATTTATGTCTAGCAATTTTCTAGTTAGCAAATTAATTTTATTGACATATTTTAGTTTTTTTTTGTTTTATCTTCCAATAAATAATTATTATTTTCACAAATAAATATAAAATAGTTCAGTCAATTATCATGAATAAAATGCTTCTTTTTTTTTATTAATTTTATTAAAATTGTATATCATATAAATATTAAATATTATGTATATAAATATTTAAACAGATAAAATCCCTGAACAACAATTTGATTCGATTTGTTTAACACTATCAGTACATTTAGCTAAAGATATTTTCTATAATTTAATATGTTAAATATACATAAAATTATTAATATTTTCTATTTTAAACTAAAAAATTTATATATGTTGTGAGCCGTCATACTAATTAAAACAAAACAAAAATAATAATAATAATAACAATAATAATAATAAAAACAAAAGAAAAAAAAAACAATATACGATTTATAATAGTTTTCGTAAAAAAGGACTTAGTTTTAAAATAAAAATCGCCAAATTATCTAAGTTAATTAAACATTTATATTAATTTTAATGTTTTAAATTAAAATACGTAATAATATGATGTGTGTCACTTTTTTTAATTTAATATTACTTAATTTGATAAATTTTTTTCCTTTTTTTTTGTAATTTTTAATCTTATTTTATATTCTTTGTTAAAACTTATATAATTAATATTTATTTAAAAAAAAATGAAAAAAAAAATAACTACATAATAGAAATACATTTAAAGAAATTTTGCATGTTTTTTTTTGCTTTAATCAATTATCCTTTTCCTTTATAAATATTAATCATTGACTACTTACGAGTACGTATATGTCACAATATGTCACATACCATTTATTATTTAATGAAATCTTTATGTACCGCTATATATTAATATCCTCTGGACAATTGCAATTAATATAATGGATTTGAAAACCTAAAAGTCAGAAAAAATCTGAACATAGAATAATATCCAAATATAATTTATTCAAATATATTTTTGCTTTATTACTAAAACTAAAATTGAAAATTTTCTTTACGATATATAATTTAATTCTATAATAAGAGGTAAATTATCAAGCGTGTTTTCTATTCTCTGAAATTAACATCTTAGTAAAATAAACTAGAACTGTCTTGTTCGATAAATGAAATGTAAATTTATATAGTCATTTTTTTTTTTAAACTACTTTTAGCGATTTAACCAGTTACCATTACATTTAATTGGTAGCGGACCTAATTTTTTTTTATTACGAGTGTTAATTTCAAAACTGTTTTAGATAAAAAAGAATGTTTAGGCTCAACTTTGGAATCGTGATTTTGTTTTTCTGATTAATTTATAAATTAAAAGCCGCTAAAAAAAAAATTTCCTTGTACACAAAATAAAGCCAAAAATCAGTGTTTCTAGGCTTTGTTTTTTTTTAAGATGAAGGAAAGAACAGCAGAGTTTATGAAGGAAAAAAATACATAAAATATTTTAATTTGCGAATAACAACAAATTATAGGCGGAATGATTATAAAGCTAAATAGTGCATTTATACGCAATAAAATATACTATTCAGCGTTTCATTCATAACTTTCTTTAAAAAATATATCATATTTAAAAGGCGTGTTCGACCGCATTTAATGCTTTTATTGTTATCAATATTTAAAAAATAATTTGCTTTTGCCAAGCTTTTTTTTTTAGAGATAATTTATTATTACATTTTACTCTAATTTCCCTTAATTAGGGATAATTTTATTCTCCCATAATGTAAGTAATGGTTGAAAAGTTGGTGACAGTGACTTTTATTTGGTTGGAATTTGTTGTAATCATTAATATTCAAGATAATACTAATAATAAAGACCATTTCTTTCTAAGATATCGTATAGTAATTTTATTTAAAATTGTTTGTTTAGACGCCAATTATATAATATATTAAAGTTCAGAAGTAACTAAATAAATAAGTGTTTGCCATAAGCATATATATCCTTTTATTATTGATAAAAGCTTATTTAAAAATTATTGCTGCTATAATTAATGTTAAAGTAAGGAATCATGAAAAATTTGTATTCATTTATTTATTTATTTATTTATATATAAATATATTTATATATTTTATTTATTCATTTGAAATTGATATCAAAATACCTGATACTCCTCACTGTTGCTTTCATTCTCACCCTCTTTCTATCATATTTTTTCTTTTTTAATGTGAACTATTTACTTCAATGAAACTTAATATTGTCACAAAATATATATTTTATAGATGTGGACGAAATTTATTGAAATAGCTTATGTATTGCAGATCCAACACATCGAAGTTACTATTTAAAAGATGATGCTGTATCAACTAGAGACGGTATACCCGAACAGAATTACAAGCGTCCGTTGCGAAAGAAACTTACAAAATTTGAAAATTAAATATTCGAATCAACAATTAGAACAAAATTAATTTAATAAAATAAAATTAACTTATAAAATAATTCATTATAAACATAATTAACTTAATAATAAATAATTACAATTAAAATAATAGCAATACTGAGATTCCAAGCCAAAGATGTAAATATTAATTTTATATTATTAATTAAAAAAGGAAGAATTTTTTTTTTTTTGTTTTGTTTTTTATTTTATATTTTTTTATTTTATTTCGTTTTTATATTTTATTTGCCAATCATTTGGAAATTTCCAATATTATTTTACATTTTTTTAAATTTATTGTGGCATCAGATTACATAATTTAATCTACCTGATTAATTAATACTTAAAATAACCCCTAAGTTGAATTTGAAGAATAACTTTAGAGATTTGATATTGGATTTTAATAGAGATCTGTATTTTTCCATACATTTCATACTTAGATCTTATACAAAGTTTTCCACTCTTTAAATACAGGACACACTTTCATTTGAATTCTAATATTCTGAATATTTGAATAATTCTGGGTATTTATTCTGGGTATTTATTCTGGGTATTAATTCTAGATATTAGTTCAAGAAATAAGCAATGATATAT
>JAABKK020010644.1:0-23085 GCA_011634745.2 Catotricha subobsoleta
AGGCTTACCCTTAGCTGACTTTTGAGAAAGTGAAAAAAGATACTATTTTCTCCAAATTATCATCCACGATTGCAAAATCAATCTAAAAAAAAAAAAAACTCAGGGTGGGGGTAATACACCCCCCCCCCCTGCGCACGTCTGGGTATAACCTTTCAATATAATCCCACGAAAAATGATAGAATGTTGTTTGTATCTCTTTCTTTCTAAAAAAAAAAAAAAATTATCACATTTTCAAAATATCTTTTGAAATGACGTAAAATAATAAACGAATAATTTTTTCTACAATTTTTTTTTTATTTTACCTCTCTATTTGAGAAAACGCCGAACCGAAATAACAAAAAAAAGCTTAGTTTTAAATATTTGATTTTGATAATTAAAAAATTAATTTTTAATTTTTTTAATTAAGAATTTAACTTCTTAATTTTTTTGATAAAATATTAAATTTTTGATTTTATTAATTAAAGATTAAAATTTTTGATCTTTTTAATTAAAAAATTTATGTTTTTTATAGTATATAATAAAAACTGTAAAAATAAAATTGCCACCGATCAGTTCTTCTAAGACATTTCTATACACATTACACATACTACGTTCTATATTACACATTAGATTTTTTTTCTCAATAAATCTCACAAAATTTGTTTGTACAAAAAATATCATGTCTAAACTTGATATCAAAAAAAAAAATCTGTGATTTTTTTGTAAAGAAATTGACTTTAGTGACAAAAAATAAGTGGCGGAACACTAAAAGTGACCAAGTGAGATCCCTGGACATGTTTAGTACATTAAATTGAACGAAGTATAGTTACTTTTTCTTTTTTTTTTTTTCAAAAGACTGATACATCATTGGTTGACAACTATAAGTTACTATATCATAGTAAAGTTGAGTATGCGAATAATATATACCAGATCGTTAAAATAATAAAAAAAAAACGAGTTTCCTCTAATTTAGTAAATCAATTCAATATGCATATAGAATTAACGTTAATATGCAATTTGAGTTAAAAGTTTATGAGTAGGAAATTATTTCAATTCATTTATCAGAATACTTGCCTTAAAGCGCACCAAAAAAACCTTCTAACGTACTTAATAGAAAGAAAAATAAAACACATCAACGCATTTTGTCTTATATTTCGTTTATTTTATTAATTCATCTTTTTGACAATTAATTTTACTAAAAAAAAACTGAAACGACATAAAATAACTTTGTTTATTTTTTTTTTTTTAAAACAAGAAAAAAGTAATAAATAATATACAAAGATTCTACTATTAATTTTTAAAAATTAAAATTTTTGGAAATGTGTCAAAGTACATTCGCCATCATATTTTTTAGTTTCTTTTCTTTTCTTTTTTTCATTGTTATTATCTATAAATTGTTTAATTTAATTAATTAATAAACTATAAATTTAAAAAAATAATAATTTCTTAAAATACTAAAGAGTTGATTTTTTTCTGCTATAATTTTTTTTTTTTAGTTAATAATTTCAGTTTTAATTTAATTTTTTCTTTTTTTAATACAAATGATATATAATTTTATCATGTTAATTACTAAACGAGTTACTAAATAATTAATATATTTTAAATAAAGTTTATTATTTCTCTTTTTTTAAATTTAAATGATAGATTGACGTATAATTACTAAAAAAATTCCATATCGATGTTTCCAAATTAATTATTAAATTCAAATTCATATTTATCTTATTTTGCTTTGTTTCTTTGTCAAGGTGATATTACACGTAAGTGTAAGTACGTTTAATAAGCAAAATTAAAGAGATAAAAATACACTAGCAAAAATAGTGCAGAGCAAACAAATTTTGGTTACATTTTTGACATGCAGTTTTTTGCAGCACTACTCTTATGTCTTAACATATATTTATAATTTTATCTTTTTTCAGTTTTGCTTATTAAGTGCATTTACACTTACTTACGTGTAATACCAGCTGCAGGCAAAAATACGAAGCAGAACCGTTATGCTTATGCAATTGAATATGCGAATTATTGGTTAATCCAAAAAAAAAAAACAATATTTTTTACTAATCAATTTGAATTATGGAAATTACCAAAATGTTTTTACATGAAAAATGAGTTAAATGTAGAAAGTTTTAAATATTATTTAATTAAATTATATTTCAAAAATTTGTGTGTTTTTTTAAGTTTACTTTCAATTTAATTTATGAGAAGGACAATTAAGTTTCTTATTCTCAATTTTTTTTATTTATTATATTAGGAGAATTTTTTATTATTTTTTAAGCTATGCATTTTCCATCTGTCTGTAATTACTTTACATTAAAGGGAAAATTGAAAAGCAACATTAGTCTCATTTAAAAAAAAAAAACAAAACATAACGAAGCGAATTAATAATTCCTATAAATTTGCCTTCTCTTTTTTTTTTACATTGGTTTCAATGAAAATTAATTCTTTTTATTATTCAATACTATATAGAAAGTGAAAAATGAAACACTTTTTTTCCAAGTTTTGTTTTTTTTTTTATTTTATAAAAACAAAGAATGTCAAGAATAACACATGTGATTCTGTTAAAGTTGGCTATCCAGTTCTTGGATGCGATTTGAATATTGATTGCTGAATATCATATTTTTAAAATATCAATATTTTCTTTGTTGTTGTTGTTTCTTTTTTTTTCTTTTTGTACAAACATTTCTTTTTCATCTCCCCATCTTTTATATTTTATATATATTTTTTTTTTATTAAAATATATTTTTACAATTTATTTTATTAACTTGATTGCTTATAAGAATTGGTAAATTAATTATTTGAATTTACTAAAATCAAAATTTTACTTGTTTAATTAGTTGTTTGCTCTTCCGTAGGTATATATTTTTTTTTTTTTTTTTTTTATGTTGAACGGTGGTTGAATTACTTTATAATAAATATATATTTAGTTTTACTGTTAATGATAAATTATTACTATTTTTAGTTTATTTATATACTTTTAATAAGTAGAAGAAATGACCACTTCCAACTAATTGATTTAATATTTTCATTTTTGTGATAGCTAAAGAGTAGGTACAGCTTTTTAATGTGTTTGTTTCTTTTTTTGTCACATACATTTTTTGAATCGAAACTAAATGTTTGTTTAAAGTTGTATTTATTTTATTGAAAGTATGGAATGGTGCGGAGGACAATTATATTTTTATTTTTTTTTGACGCGACACATAAATGGAAGTCGATGTATGATTCTGAAAAATTAAAAGAAAATCGAATTTGAATATTTTAATATAGTTTTTACTAAAGCGAAGCATTAAGAACTTTATATGAAAACAAAAAAAAGTAATTATGAAATGATTTGTTAGTATGAATAAACAATTTATTAATCATCGCAAATTAGCTTAATAAGCAGTTAATTGATTCAATTTTCGATATTTTGAATACATTTTAGATGGTTATTTTGGTATGGTTAAGCATAGCAAATACATAAGAGCTTTATCTAATTCTCTAGTTAATTTGTAGTAAATAACTACTATTCAGAATTCCAGATATTAAAGCCCTAATGTAAAACATTAACAAATCAAGAAACATATTTTTAGTATATTTTGATGCTTACGATATGGTTTTTGGATATGAAATGGCTAAATTCTTTTTATATGCCTGCAGTAAAATTTTGTTTTAAAAATGTGTTAAAACTAAAACTGTGAAGTTGTATAAAGCAATTTGTTTTTAACATTAAGTTTGTCAGTTTTACACATCTTCAAACAGCTTCATTTTAACATATTTGAAATCAAAATTTCAATGCTGATATGTTTTGCGTCGACATATCTCATAATATTTAAAGTGTGCAAATACCACGAACATCTTGAACATACCTCATGAAAAATGTTTAACGCAAAATATGTATGTCAGTCATATCAAAAAAAATCACTTAATCACTTAATATCCAAAAACCATATCGAAAATATATGTCAAAGTTTAAAATATAGTAAAAATATATCTCTATTGCTTTTTTTGATTGGTTTGTAAATGTTTACCACTAGGGAGATAAATTTGATTTGCAAATAATTAATATAAATTTCAAATGCCTAACATTAAACGGCTGAGTAAAATTGTTGAAATTTTGTTTACGATATTTCACAACTTTATAAATATGAATTACTTTATAGATAATAAATCAATGTATGTACCAAATGGAATATTTTTGAAAATATTTACATATGAAATCAGTCAAAATTTAAGCTAGGTAACTCTTATTCTTGTCATTTGCTGCGTGACCCATGGTTAAATAAATAAATGAAATTGCTAAAACTTACAACAGCAACGCAAGAAATTTAATTAACAGTTTTTGGTTTACTTGATTTATTTCATGAACTTACTTAAATGATTTGCATTTGGTTACAAGGATATTTTTTCAGATAAATGTATTTAATATATTAGTGTAGTCAATAGGGACAAAAAAAACTTGGTTTAATTTTCACAAAAGCAAGGAACTAGGCCTACATGTAGGATTTCTTGAGGGTGATTTTGTCGAAAAAGTCCTGGAGTCGTAGATGTTGCGCAACGGAAGTTATGGCCGCTATCTTAAATTTTAGTTAAAATTCAATATCTCAGCTCAGAGACCCTAAAATCGGAACCAATTTTCAGGGAGAATCATTCTACACAAAATTTCTAACAACCACTCTAATTGACTTTGAAAGACCTTAAAAAAAGCCTAAATCTTCGGTAAACCGGAGAATTCTGTAAATGCCTGAAACTCATTTTTTTTCGACCAAAAAATCAATTTCCCAAATATTTTGGACTTTTTATGGTCTTTAAAGTCCTATTAGAGAGTTGGTTACTAGAAACTTCTTGTAGAATGATTCTTCCAGAAAATTGCTTTTGATTTTAGGGCTCTAGCTGGTCCCTGAGCTGAGATTTAATTTTTAACTAAAATTAAAGATGACCGCCATAACTTCCGTTGCGCAACATGTATCCTCCAGGACTTTTTCGATAAAATCACCCTCAAGAAACTCTACATGTAGGGCAAGTTCCTTGCTTTTGTGAATTAGTCCAGAAAAGAACTCGTTTTCTTCCCCTATTCACTACTCTATATTTGAATAAAAGAAATACAAGGAATATAAAACGTTAGGAAACTTACAACAATAAAAAAAAAATATGTCAAATTTTTATTTTTGTTTAATTATATTAATCATTAAGAATTTACTTTATTTTTAATTTTACAAAAAGAATGAAAATTTTTAACAGATTTATTTTTAGCTAATAAATTTACAAATAAAAAGAAAAAAAAATGGAAATGACAAAAAAAAATTGATTGATGACAGCGATTTATGAATGTTTTTTTTTTTTTTAGTAGTAAATGATATGCGATGCGGTTATATTTTACAATCAATATAAATTAAAAGCAAAAGAAAACAAAGACAGGTGCTGTTTTGTATTTCATTTGTTTGTTTCGCACTTACCACACATAACTAGAGTAATTTAAAATTATTAAATTTATTTCTTATTTATTAAAGAGACGATTTAATAGGGTTGATGCCTTTGCTGCCGGCCACCGCCACCTCTCTGTTGTTTTCCACCTTGGTAGTTACTTCCTGCATATAAAATAAAAATTTCGATGAGAATAACAGTTAAATGGAACACATTTCTATTATTAATTTTACTTATTATGTATTAAAATGTGTTTTTTTTTTTTTGAATAATTTATGTTCGATAGTAATTTAGAATTAAAACAAAAGAAATAAATAAAAAATATTATTTTCAAAAGAAACAAAAAAAATTCAAGCAGCACGAAAAGACACGCAATTTCTTATTACATATTATTTCAAATATAATAATGCCAAAGGAGAATAGTCTTTTTTTCTAGGTGAGTGATATGGTGTGTGCTGTGGTAATATTTAAAAAAAAAAAAAAAATTAAATTAAGCTATATGTATAATTAGAGAAATATAAATAAGTCAAAAACACTAAAGTAGGGTAGGATCCATGCTGGTATAAAGATTACTCGTTCCCAAAAACAAAATTCGTCCAATAATTTTGATTATTAGCACAATTTATGTCCAAATATGATAAATATGAAGTATTTAATAGAAAAATTATTACTCAATTCAATAAATTCGGTAGGTAAGACACAATAAATCTAAAAATAAATATGCAGAAGAAGAAAAAAGGAAAGTGTTATTTTGATGTGACTCCACCACCTTTTTTGCTCACTTTCGGTCTCTTCCTCTCTAATTTCTGTTTTCGGTTTTAGAAAATTTTAAGAGAAATTGTGGTTCATAAAGATCAAATGTAATGGATAAAAAACAAAAGTTTCTAAAAGAACTCTATGAAAAACTAAATATAATACAAAAAAAAAAATTATTAACGAAATAATGCAATTTTTTCAAAAACCAAATTAAAAAAAAGAAAAAACACACACGCAAGCTGGGTGGTGGGGTGCGAGGTGTAAAATATTATTAATTATGATTAATATTATGTCCAATTGGTTTTTTGTTTTGTAAATAGAAAAATGAATTCAATTCAGTAGTACCTTTACCCCCGCCTCGTGGCCCTCCTTGTCGACTTCCATAGCCAGCATCGTAACCACCGCCATAGCCATAGTCTGGGCAAGGACATTATATTTTTATATATATATATATTAAATTTATAAATTATATTCACGTATTTTCTTTTGTTTGTTTAGTTATAAAACAGAATCTTAAAAGTTGGGAAGAATGGTTAAGTGGTTGATGTAATTTAAAATATTATCAAAGACGTGTTTTTTTAAAAAAAAATTTGAGAACGCCAATTTCAATAATAAATATGTTTGACTTTAAAACACAATCATTATGAATAAACGATTTTGTCAAATTAAATCAATTTTATTTACCTGATTATTTACTGATCAGAATATCATTTTTATAATACACTGATGGATGAAATCAGGGATTTATTATAGAACTATTCATTTAAATATCTGCTATCTCTATTTTTATTTATTTTGTTTTTGTTGCTTGCTAAATTTTAAGTGGTGTTTTATCAGCAATGTTTCCGTTATCTCAACTCATACAAATATAATCTAAATTTCTTTACACTTCATATCAGATAAATCGTATTAGTTAGTTTCCTCTATAAATACATTTCATTTCGTATAAATTGAAGTCGCTCATTCACATAAATTTTGAAAAGTTGGTACGACGAATACGTAAGTGTAAGAAAAAAAATAAATAACATTTTTTTTATGATGAGACTATAAATTGAATATAGCATTCAATTGCTGCAATCCTAAAATTCAACGAATTTTGTGGCTATTGTTTTGAGAATGTTGGTCATTGAAAGTTTCCAAAATTTCATGTTATCATTATTATAATAATATTAAACAAAAGGAGTAATTTCTGCTACTGCTAACAAACCAGAGTAATTAGATGTGTTCCCAAGATCATTTAAACATCAAATCTAGGTAATTAACCTGTTATTCATTGATAATATTTTAAATTACATAACTTACAAACAAAAATTGTACAGAAGAATTAGTGAACAGATTTAACGACGGTGAAAAAAATCTATTTTAAGCTCTTTACACACATCACAATGTATTATACATATAAAACAAAAAAATCCTGGTCATGGATGGCTGCAACAATTAATATGAATTGTTAAATTGTTATGAACAACAGTTTGGCTAATATTGAAAGCGAATAGTTTTTGAAGGATCATCGTCCAAGGATTTTGGTAATATAAGATGTTTTATGTAATATAAAGGGGGGCGGGGACCATAAGATCGAAAAAAAAAATAAAATAAATAAATAAATTGGTAAAACAAGGAAAAATAAATATATGCGAAACACATTGTTTATTATTATTCTTTTTATAAAAAAAATTTGCTTTATTCAAGCCTCATGTTTCACAATGTATTTCCATATATCTATTAATTTTACCTTATTTTCCAATTAAATGCATCGACCACGCGACTCGAAACAACACACAAAAAAAAAACACACACATGACCGGTAATAATTGAAACTTGATCAAAAAAACAATCAAGATGAAATCATTTGACTTGTTTCATTAATTTAAAAAATTACAATTTTAATTTAGATCATTTTGTATTTTAATTATACAAAACAAAGAAAAAACAATCGAAAATTATTTTTTTCTAATTGAACACGTAAATTATAAATAAATCGGTTAAATTAAAAAAGTTTTAATTTTAATTTTTGCTGTGTGTTATTCGTTTGAAATTTTTTTTTTTTAAATTTTGTGTGGGCGGATGGTCGTCGCATTTAGGGAAACAATTCGGTATCACAAACAAAAAATTAATATTACAATAATTATTATATAATAATTAATTTATATAAAAAGAAATAAACATTGGAAACATGCAGAATCTTTTCTTTTTCTTTTTTCAAAAAACATGAGTGCTAAAAAAGCTAATTTTATGAATAAATAATTTTTTTTTTAACTTTTTGCTGTTGTGGTTTACTTTTTAATTAATATTTTTTTTTTTGTTAAATTTTTTTTTTAAAGTGTTGTGCTTAGGCGTTTATAACCTCTCTAAAGTTGTGTAAATATTTGTTTTTTTTTTATAGTAATCATCATTTATGTACTTTAACCAAAAATAAGAAAAGAATTTAGAACTGTTTTTCAAAAAAAAAAAAAAATTAAATTAAATAAAATGTGAACAAGAGGCTAATTTTCAAAATAATTACGTTTTTTTTAAAAAAAAAAAGAAAAATATAAGCAAAATATTTACAATTATTTTGCTAAGTTCACACTTAATATTAATTTTTACGCTTTTTTTCTTTCTTTTCTTCTTTTTTTCTTTTTTTTTTGAACAAACAAACAACAAAATTGTGTGTAAATGTAAAAAAAAAATTAAAAAAATATATATATAATTTTATCTTTATATTAAATTATTTAAAAAAAAAAAAAATATTGTAGATTGTAGATTTGTCTATTAAATATACTTTCAAAAATATATATTTAATAAATTATTTATATAAATTCTATGTATTTCCAGTGTATTTTTTTTTTGTTGTAATTAACTATATTATATTTTATGTATGTGGTTATTTAAAAAACAAAGAACAAAAAAAATTGTCAATATTGCATTGTTGTTGCTTTAGTTCATTAAAAAAAAAAAAAAAAAACACATATATACATGCGTATATATTTATAAATACTGAGGTGTTTTCAATATAATAATTTCAAATTAATTGTAATAATAATTTATTATTATATAAAAAAGGCACCTTTATATTGTGACTCAATTAATTATATAGGCAAATACACGTAGATCAACGTACTACGGTTTTTCTTCTTTTTCTTTTTTTTTTTTCTTTTATGAATGCAAAACCAAACCAACTACTTTTTTAAGTAATTCGATTGTCGAGAAGCTATAATGGATTTCGAAATGAACACCTAAATAATCCAAAAATTCAGTTAATTATAGAAAAATTAACTGGATTTGTGGTAATTGAATAGTTTTTTAAATCGAAATGTCAGAATTAACTTCACACAGTTTTGTTGAAAAAGCATTTAGTTGCATTCATTATTAAAAAAAATAAAAAAAAAAATAAGAAAATTAGCTGCCTTAGTACATTTGATGAATTGGAATTAAGCCATGACATTTAAAAACGTGTCAGGTATAGTTTGAATAACTATTTTATTTAATTCCAATTGTAATCCAATTTATATGAAAGCTGTTGTTTTAATTTATTTGATAAAGAAAATTAATGAAAACGGTATGTAATAACAAAAATAGTAATTTAAAAAATGTTTTTTTTTTGTTTAAGTTTTTTTTAGCTGCCAATGTGTTAGAAATAACTATTTAACTATGAAAAACTAAAAGTAATTGTTTAAACGAAAAATTTTGAAAGGAAAATGAAAAATAAAATGTGTTAAAGATACAACTTTCATATTATGGTTTTTTTTTTATATTCCCCTGAGCTCATATTATTATATTAATATTATTTTATTATAATATATTTGGCAACAGTCTTTAAAATGAGGTATAAATAACGGGAACATACTTTATCTAAAAGGAAATATTAGATTTTTTTTTGTTTGTGTTCCGTTTGTACATTTGTTTGTTTTATTTTATTATTTTTTTTTTTACTTATGTTTCTTAGATAAAATATATTCACACATCCACCAAGCACACTCTCGTTCTCCCCCGCAACACCAAAACATATTTTTTTTGTATTATTTTTTTTTTTTGTTTTGTTTAATGTTGATTTTGTTGGTAATTATTACTCTTATTATGTGAATTATGGTTCTGATTGTAGGAGGAGTATTTACCATAATTTCCATATCCGGAATAATCTGGATAGCCTCCATATCCACCATAGCCGCCATAGTATTCGTAACCACTACCACTGCCATAGCTATCGTATGCTCCGGCACCATAGCCGCTATAGCCTCCTTGACCGTAATAACCACCTTGATTACCCCAACCTTGATTGTAACCACCTAAAAAATAGTTTTTTTTTTATAAGTTTATTTGCATAACAAAACAATTTGACACTTGCAATTAATGTCGAATGTATTTGTTTATTTGCTTTATACTACTACCTCTAGCTCCACGACCACGTTGTCCTCCACGTACACCACCAATTCCTATTGGTACATTATCTGGTTTTGGTGTAGCTTTCTTTACATCTACCTCTTTACCGGAAATTGTTTGTTTTGGTGTTTTCAATAATTCATTGACAACTTGTTCCGAATCGAAAGTGATAAAGCAGAAACCTTTGCGTTGATTCTTTTGTTTGTCAAATGGCATTTCAACTTCAACAATCTGATAGAAGAAAAATAAAAAAATTAACAATAAAATATTTCACCATTATACCAAATCAAAAATGAACAAAATTGAAGTATGTTTTTATTACATTTCCGAATTGTCCAAAGAATGTTTTAATTTCTTCGTCGCTAATTTCTGTAGTCAAACCGCCAACAAAAATTTTACCATGACGTGCTTTTGCTTTTTTTGGATCAACTTTTTTGTTGTTAATAATATGTTCACCGGCAGCTGTTACTTTATCAATTGAATCGGCAGCAGCATATACAATGAAAGCAAAACCACGAGAGCGTCCAGTTTGCGGATCAGTTTTAACATTAATGCTTTCAATATCACCATATTGACCAAAATGTTCTCTAAGTTCCTCTGAAAAATGAATGATATTTAGGAAAATTTCATATTAAATATTTCTTAATTCTCTTTCGGTTTTTTGTTGTGACTGTCACGTTAATTACTCACTTTCTGTCGTTTCCCAACTAAGTCCTCCAACGAATAATTTTCTGAAAGTGAAAAATCCAATGAATATTTATTTTTCATTTTCTAGTCTTTAAAAGTAACAATAATAAAAATTTATAATTAAAAAAAAAAAAAAAAAAAAAACATAATAATGAACAGTTTTATTAAATTATGGAAAAACCGCAAAATAAATATGTGCATTTTTAATATTAAAAAGTAATAATCTAAAATTATTATAAATTTACGTATTAACAAAAAAAAAGAAGAAAATTTTACATTTAATATTTTAAGTGCAAAAAAAGAGAAACAAATTTATTTTGTTTTCATTATATTATGTTTTTTAAGGGCCATAAAAAAAATTAGAAACGACTGGAAAACCTCTATTTTCGATAAGTAAAATCGGAAAGGAATCTGCAAAGTTAATTTTTATTTTTCACAAAAAAAAAAAAAATGAAGAAATTTATGTGTAATATCTGCAAAGTAAGCTAATTTTCGTTAGTTTAAAATAATAGCAAACAAATTATCTGTCTTTTCAGCAAAACAAATGTATTTTTTAAATATTTATTTATTTTATATATTTTTAGTTGTCTCTCATTAAAATCAATATTTTCATTAAAAGGTTTAATAATCAAAATAGCAACAAGGATTAATATCTCAATGAATCGAATAAGTATCTCGAAATCAATAAATATAAATCGAACAACAATCTCGAAAGTGAAAAAAATGTGTTTGTGTGTGAGGGTGGCAACAAAGAGCCCCGGTATTTGACAAATAAACAAATTTAATTTAAATTGGTTAATTTTTGCGGCATAATTTTTTGTTTTGTTTTTTTTTTCTAAAATATCGTTTTTACATGTGTAATTTTATTGGATTATCGATTTCATTCATCATGAAGTGTGTAGTAGTTAATGCCCCACCATCATCAATCAATTTATTATTATTTTTTTTGTATTTGTATTTTTGTATATACCCAACATCTTCACTGTGTGTTCGTTAAATCACTCTCTTTCTCAATTTCACTTTCTCACTTTCTCTCAATTTCGCTCGCATTATCACTTGGTTGCCACAATTTCGTGTTATTTGCAGGACAGGAAATTAGAGATGTGTGTTGCTGGTTGATAGAGTCTCCATAGATCACTAGATTTGTGTGGTTTATTGACGCCTGCCTGTATCCAGAAGGGTTCAATCACAACACCTGCCGGAGAGGAACAAGATTAGTTCACTCTAAACTCAACAGGACCCTAATCTTTTTCACTATTTTCAAAATTTGCTTTAATTTTTTTATTTTCAATAATTTTTTATTCTTTTTTTAGCAAAATTTCCCTGATCACAAAAATCAATCAACAAAACAAACCCATCGCAAGTGTTTTCAAGTAAAGTATTTTAACCGGATGAGCAACAACAATCAATTTTTTATATTTATTATTAATATTATTTTCATCAATAATGCAAGTAATCCAATTTTTTCTATTCTTTAATGTTTACTTTAACTCTGCGCATCATATATCGTCAATCAATCAATATTGTGTAAACAATCAATTTTTTTTTTCTATATTGCAAATCGTATTTCTAGAAATAAAAAAACAAAATGGAAGAATTCTTTTTATTTTTAATAAATTGTTTCTCTTCAAGTTCAAACAAAAAAAAAAAATAGAAGGAAAAATATAGGAAAATCAAAACCGATGTAGAGCGTCGAGGTTAACTGGTTGGTAGAGCTAGAGCTAGAGCTATGATGATTTTGATTAAAATATTGATTATGAGATTAAGAGAACAAAAATTAGGACAAAGTTTTTTTTTTTAAACATCGCTCTTAAAAAGGCCAATCTGAAATTTTTTACTTAGAAAAATAATTTAAAACAAATAAAAAATTTAGGATTTGTAAATACTTAATAATAATTAATTAATAAAATTGTGACTTAAAAAACCAGTAAGAAAAATATTTCAATATTCAAAAAGAAAAAAAAAATTAAATGTGAATATATTTTATTTATGTGTTTCAACATTTTTCAATGTCTATCGTCCTATTTTATTTTTAATGCTTGAAATGCTTGAAAATGCTTGTAAATGCTTGTAAATGTTTGTAAATACATCAGTTTAATTCATGAACAAATAAATTGTTGTTTCATTTAAAAAAACCAAAAAAAAAGAAGCAAAAATACTTAAAAATTAATTCAAGTAAATTTTTATAAAAAGTATGCTTAATATTATAAATAACACAATAAAATTACGCGCGAATTATAATTGATAACATTATCAAAAAGACAGGCGAGTAAAAAAAATGCACAGTTAAGAGAATAAAAACACAATATTTTTTTTTTTTGTTGCAAATGGTAGAAAAAAGAACAAAGTTTTATTTTATTTAATTAATATGATTCAATTACGTTTTCTTTAATTTTAATAAATAATTAATTTACAAATCAGTCTTAAAAATGTTTGTTACAGCATTGAATTTATTTTACATACTAAAGAAAAAAAAAGAAGCTATTTCAGCCGTAATACTTATTACGGGTTGTCATATTTACTTATTTACATCAGGCTGCATTAAAATTCGCTTATGGGTGTCCACGGAAATGGTTAAGCAATCAATAAATGAGAGCTTTTGTTGTGTAAATTAACTCAGTACGGCTGAGAATGCTACATATTTCATCAAAAAAGTTGCATATAATTTGGTCTTATAATAAATTTTAATTGTGATTAAGAGAAAATTTCCGGTTGACCGTGTTGTTTTTGATTTTTTTTTTTTTAAATGTTGAATGTTGCGACTGAAAATGCTTTTATTATTTAAATAGTTTAATTTCAATCAAGTAGCGCAAGTTATTTAGTGTTGTGTTTTTCAATAATTTTATGATGTTTCAGATAATATAAAATGTCAGTCATTAAATATATTTAGTAGTAAAATTTTCGTTTCTTGTGGATTTCTTATTTATACACTTGACCATTTTTCAATGTTTTGTAAAAAATAAAATAAAATAATATTCGATAAGAATTTGAGATTGTTTGACGGTCCTGCAATTTATCTCTCTCAAATAACAATTAATTAATATGACATTTTTATTAATAGAATTTTTATCACGTAATTTTTTTTTTGAAGATAATCAAAAATTTACTGAAAATTATGTAACAAATTATGAAAAAATTAAGTTCTGTGCTTCAATTATATATTAATTTCCAATTTGATTGTGTATCGGTGCAATTTGTAGGCTGTTCGGATATGCAAATTCCCTGCCATTAATGAAATATATTATTTAGGAGTTTGTATTTATTTAAAAATCATTGATATCTCTCTGGTAATCGCCCCTTTTACAATACTGTCTTATTTCCATTGTATCCAAAATCATAAAAAAGCCTCTAATTTATGTTCATTTATTTATTTATTTTTAGTGCAAAAGAAAATCTCGCGTTCAATAGTTATCCGGTTATGATGTGGCCCATAAATAATTTTATCATATGAATTTGATGCGTTTTATTTTAAATCCTCTTTGTAAATATATTGCGAACAAGAAAAATTGAATTCAATTCATGTTACTTTATTCATATTACAAATATTAACATTAACATTCTCTTCGGCTGATTAGTTTGTTTATACAACATCAAAATGACAACCGTTTGATAATAATTACAAAATGCTGAATACAATAAATAAAGAGTATAAAAAGAACTCTTTAATTGACCATTTGTAGCTCGTTATGATGAAAATTAACATAACAAGTTTTTTTTATGATTATTTTTTTAACGGTTGGTAGTATCCAATTTTTTTATTTTTATTTACATTCAAACTTTATACCACATTTCTATTAAAAAAAAAAAAATTATGAAACATTTTCTATATTCAGTATGTTGATTGGTTTGGAAAATATTTTGTGGTTTGTTACAATTAATTTGAAATCCTTTATTCACAAAAACCATAAACCACAACCCACAGAAGCCACCGTTAATTATGGTTCAGCATATATTTTATAAATGTTTCGTGTTTAGCTAAAATACCATTAAAGCAAAACAATAACAATTCAATTTTTATTTATTATGAATAAAGTTGTATACCGCCGTGGAACGTGGATCATTTCGTTTGTTTAATAAACGTATTTTCTATTCTGTAGAAATTTTTAATTCATTCGCACAAGAGTCACCGAACTATTTTTCTTTCCTTTTTTTTTTTCATATTAAACATTAAATATTATAGGTACCTACTTTTCTTTATCAGATGATTTAAATTCTAAAAATAATTTCTTTCTTCATATAAAAAAAAAAAAATAGTTGAAAAAAAAGAAAAAAAAAAGACAAACTTATTTTTTAAATGCGTAGAAAGAATATTGCTGCGCGTTTTCCTTTGTAATATTTTTATATTCACACAACACACAAAAAAAAAAGAAGTGTATAAGTATATAATATATATATATTCATAAAACAAAACATATATAACATACTACTACTTATAACTCTCGCGCGATAACTTATACGCGTATATATTTAATAGTTATATTATACATTTTGTTGAATAGGTAAGCAAAAAATATTCGAAAAAGCCGGCTTGTTATAATGGCCAAGAAAAAAAGTGACATCATACGCGTGCAGAAAACGAAAAAGTAGAATAATAAAGAAAAAGATGTTTAGATATTTTGCCGCCTTGTGGTGGTTTCGAAGAATAACGAAAAATATTGTATTCTTTAATAATTAAGTATTATACAAAAATATATAGGTATAATTGTTGTTTTTGTTGTTGTTGTTATTAGGATGGCTTTTTCGTTGTCATCTCATGCTGACCAATGATGGAAAATTACCAGCGTTTTTTTTTGCGTATGTATAATTTTCGGCTTCTCCCATACGATTTTTTTTTTTTTATATAATTTTTATTTACAAGCATTTCAAGCATATGAAAATAACATTAAAAATGTTAAGCACATAATAAATATTTTTGAGAGAAAAACGTATTTTTATTTTTGGTACACATTTTCTCATTTTGTAAATTTAATTTAAACAATATTTTCTATTTTTATTATTATTAATTTTTTTTTCTATTCGGACTTTATTTTATCGACCGACGCCATTTTAGCATTTTTTTTTCTTATTACTTTTTGGTTTTACAGATGGTAGATTTTCTATATGGTATTACTCTATCTCGCACAGTCATTGACTACATCAATATTTTCATTTGACGAAATTGTTTGCAAATTTTCATCATTTACTAAATCTTTTAGTAATTTGATATAAAAAAAGCATTAATGAATTGATATTTATATTAATTAACAATTAAAAACTTATAGATTTAACGATGATTAAAGATTTCTTAAATCAATGAAATTTTTAAATTTAATGACGCCATTACGTTGTGGGTTTTTCTCTTTTTTTTTTAAAATTACATTTAAAATTACTTTTTAAGCTAACTTCTTACTAAATACGATTATGTAAAATTCATTTTAATTGAATTAAAATTTATTTCTAATATATTTTTTTTGATAAATAAATAAGAAGTATTTGTTTTTTTTTTGTATCTAAGAAATGATTTACTTAACAAAAAAATTACCTGTCATCATCACGTCCTGGTGCTTCAGCGGCACTTCCATTTTCACCATTTTGACTATCACCGGCAGCGTTTTGATCACCATTTAAATGCTCTTCGTCGCCAGCTTTAACATCTTGGGAAAAATCTTCTCCGTTAAGTTCTTCTTGATTGCTTGACATTTTGTATTTTCAGTATATTTTATTACTTATTTATTTGTTAAACTTAACTTTCTCTCTTTTGAATTTTATATTCGATAAAACTACGATAATACACCGTTTAAACTAATAGAAATTTGCTTTTAATAAATGTTTTTATTGTGGTAAAAATTATCGTAGCAACACTCACAGACGACGATCCCGAAATGAAAGAAATAAGAATGCCGGACGGAAAAGACGCTTCGATTTATATGCTGATATTTGCTATAAAAAATGGCTGACTGACAACCGATAAAGTGCGTTTAAAATAGTTTTAATGAATATTTTCATAAGCACTTGTACTTATTTTGGCAAAAATATTCAACTGTAAACGATTTTAGCATGGAAAGATTTTGAGGATATCTCCTTATTATTTCTTAAGGATATGCAAAATTTTTTTAATGGATTTTTGAGAAATTCTTATTTTAAGCTCCTTAATTGGTCAGTTTGCTAAAACGAAAAAGTTCCACTTGTTTTATCAACATTTTAAATTAACAAAATTAAACAAAATAAATAATTTTCACAAATTGAAAAGGTATTATTAGAGGTTTGGTGATTTTTCAAATGTGATTTTTTTTTAATTCAGGGCCCTGGGCTTTTGCGAAAAACAAAAAAAATCGAAAATCTAGCATTGTGAATCAGAATAAAGTTGGCCTTTTGGTATCCGATCTGCTTTATTTTGGGCTTATTCTCTTTGTAATTAAACCCTTTACCTTTCTTTACCTAGTATATCACAAAGCTTTTACTGAACAACTTCAATGACTTATTGATCCCAAAGCGGAAACACAACAGTGGTCCCCATTTAACCCTCTGGGCATTTGTGGGAACTAAAGTTAACCCAAAAAAAATATACCAAAACATTTTTTTTCTCCATTCGCATGTTTTGACATCTAGTCCCTAATGATTTTCTTTTTTTTTTGTTTTTCGCACCAGTCTAATCTTCAGTGGTCTTAAACTTTACAGAAATGGCCATATTGGAAAACTTGTAGAAATGTAGCAAAAAAAGTGACAGGTGGTCGATCTCTTATGACTTATTAGGTACAATTTTACAAGTTTGTCAATATGGATCTTTCTGTAGTGAGGAATATATTGAGAATGGTTAATCGTAGAGGATTTGTGACTTTAGCAAAGTTGATTATTTTGACGAGCTGGAAAAACCCACTGAAGATACCAAATCAGAATTGTTTACCGTTAGTGAGTTACCGTAAATGTCAAAATTGACAATTTGCCATTTTTATGAAACAGTGCCCAGATGTTCTAATAACGCTTATTGGAATCAATAAGACAGAAACAAATCCGAAAACCGTACTTTATCATCTTGTAACGATGATATGAAATGATGCATCGCCTGGAAATCACAATTTTTCATAAGAAATAAAGGCACTATGGTCCACTTAACGTAAAATTTTATTAAATAATTAAATTAATACATGACCTAAGAGCCCCTACTGTATTAGAACAAAAAATTTAGCACAATGAATAATCGCTTAAGAATCGCGTGCTCGAACTATGATCCAAGTGATCTCAAGTGATTCCTCGAACACGATTTAGTATCATTTAGCATTAGATTAAAGTGATTTACCAAAAATAGGTAAGTTACTTGCCACTTCATGTTGCAATAACTAGTTAGTATTTAGTAGCTTAGTAGTAGTTAGCATATTATCGACGTTTTGGCTCATTTAGATTCACTTGGATCATAGCTCGAACACGCTTACTGACTGACAGCAGGACATGTAAACCAAGCAAGGTTATATCCAATAAATGGAGGTCGGTCATAAGAAAAAGTTATTTTAACCCAAGACCTCTCATTTGGCTATTATTTTAACTGCAATCTGTCGTGACAACACGTGCATAAGCAGATCGAGATCGCGGTGACAGTTAAAATGTAAAAAAAAAGTTCCGTGGGGCAAACAAACATGTTTATTGTTTATGCATAAATTTCTAGGAATTTTGTTCCAAAAATGAAAATTGTGCTGAAGCCGACTTGTAAGAAACGGTTCCCAAGGAATACGTTTTTCATATTCCCGATGTTCTCAGGCAGCTTGTTAAGGGGGCTGTAGTGCAAAGTTTCACAAATTTTTTTGTATTGCAGCGACCTCAGCGGAATGCCTAGCCCGGTATTTACACTGGCTGGCAGATAGCAAAAAATACGCGAAGGCAGATCAACGGCAGCCGTTGATTGATTAACTTGCCAACTACGCTACATTTAAAAAATCTCATTTCAATTAATTTGAAAATCTTATGTAAACGAAATATAATTTGAACAGTAGATAGATTTTTTATGGCAAAACTCAGTCCAATGACAACTTTCAAAACGTAACCTCAACACATTCTGACTAAAATCGTATATTTTTTTAGTGCAGTTTAATACAATGCAACAGTAAATATTTATTTTAAATTAACATACATAATTGTATATTTTTAAATACTTACATTGACAAAAAAAAAATGGAAAACGACTTTAAGATACCCAATAATGATTCCAAAATTAAATTTGTTCCAAAGAAAAATGACACATCAAAAGAGATTGGTGAAACATCAGATAAACAAACAAATATTGAACATATTTCGCTTGTGGAACCCGAAAAACAAACTTTTGATGATGAATTAACTTTACGTAACAGCGACAGAATTCCACCAGTTAAACAACAAATTAAATGTTCCTATTTGGAACCAATATGGTCAAAGACAGCAAGTCCAGAATATAAATATAATTTTGAAGTGCTCAAAAATGGAATTATTGTTGAAACCGTTAAAGATTTGCAAACAAAACCGTATTGGATAATTGGAAAACTACCGGATAATCATATAACAATGGCACATCCAACAATATCACGTTACCATGCTGTATTTCAATATAGACCCGATGTCAATGCCAACAATGGTGATAGCGGCAGCGATGACGAGGATGTAGACAAGTTGAATGACAACAATAAACCCCAAATTGAGAAAGGGTGGTATTTGTATGATTTAAATAGTACACATGGTAGTTTTGTAAATAAAATGAGAATACCACCGAAGACATATGTTCGGGTTCGTGTTGGCTATATGATTAAATTTGGAGCCAGTACAAGGAATTTTATTCTTCAGGTTTGAATGTAGATTATTATTATTATGTATTATAATTTTTTGTAAAATTAATTGTTTTTGAAAAACCTATTTTTATAATCATTTAGGGACCGGACTTCGATGAAGAACCCGAATCAGAGTTGACAGTAACAGAAATAAAAGCATTACGTCGTAAAAAAGAACAAGAATTTAAAGAAAAAATTATTTTGGAACAAAAACAAAAAGAAGCCGAAGGTATTAGTTGGGGTATGACTGAAGATGCTGACGAAGAAACTGATTTATCACATAATCCGTTTGCCTCTACAAATAACGAAGAACTATTTCTGCAAGATCCCAAAAAAACATTACGCGGATTTTTTGAACGAGAAGGTTTCGATTTGGAATATAAATGTGATGAAATGTCAACGGGAAATTTTATTTGCAAGTAAGCAACAGAAGTTCTTTTTAACGGCAAATATTTTACTTTAAATACTAAGCATTTTAATTATTCGTTTTAAAATTTAGAGTGGAGCTACCTATAACCGATTCAAATGGTCGTAATATTATTGCTGAGGTGAGTCATAAGGGAAAAAAGAAAGAATGTGTGTTACAATGTGCATTGGAAGCGTGTCGAATACTTGATCGTCAAGGAGTTTTGCGTCAAGCAAACCATGGTAAAGGAATTTCTTATATTTTTGATTTTGAACTAATTATAATAGTAAGAGGAATTTTCGCTCCAATGGTATTTTTTTATATCTTTTTTCGCTTTTTAATAATTGGATCTTAAATATTATCAATAATTAAATTATAATATTTTCATGCCACTCAATAACGTAAAATTATTTAAAATAGCATTACATTAAATTACATAACATAATACCCAGTGAATATACATGGGCAATGGCAGCTTGTTTTTTTTTTTTTTTAATATTTAATTCAAAGGTTTCATAAAACATAATCTACATGACGTAAGATTTTTAAGGATTTTTACTACACAGACACGACTTTTTTCGATAATGTGTCCGCTTTTTGTTTACTTGTATTGGTTGCAAACGTGAAAAAAGCCAAGTCTGACTTAAAATCTTTACCAATCTTACAAACCTTACGTCATTGTAGTTGATGCTTAAAAGATTGTACAACGGAATTAACTTAAGGTGCCAGGCCAATAGCTATAAATATTTTTTTAGCTGGATCTAGCCGAAATATTGTTAATAAGATGTATAAAAATAGTTAGAAAACTCGTATAGCTTTTGAAAATTTTAACATTCGTAAAATATGACACTAATCGGTGCAGCCGTACTTGATATTATGTATATTGTATTGTAATAAAAATCTGAAATGATTTTTTTCTCAAAAAACAAAAAAAACAAAAAAAACAACAACAACAACAAGATAAGCAGATAAGTAATAAGACAGTTTTAACCGTACTGTATATTACATATATAAAAAAAAAACACGTTTAGAATCATTTTTCAAAAGCTATAAACTAAAATATTTTTCAATCAAATATTCGTGATAATCTATTATTTTTTTTTTATAACCAATATTATAAGCATTTTTCTTTTTTAATTAAAAATAGAGCCTTTAAAGCGACGAAAAGTTGAGTCGTCAGATGATGACGATGAATTTTATGATCGAACAGCAGAAGCAGAAGAAAAACGTAAGCGAAAAGCTGGAAATGAACAAAATAATGCCCTAACTTACGATGAGCTGGTAAATTTTATTAAATATACAGTGAACTCTCTGTTAGAGAACCAGCCTTCGTCGCACATGAAATGGTTCATTTATGAGAGATGGTTCGCTTATAGAACGCGTCTTAGTGGA
Organism: Catotricha subobsoleta; assembly: GCA_011634745.2. Classification (NCBI taxonomy): domain Eukaryota; kingdom Metazoa; phylum Arthropoda; class Insecta; order Diptera; family Cecidomyiidae; genus Catotricha; species Catotricha subobsoleta. The sequence goes on from JAABKK020010644.1 coordinate 21,745, forward strand.
CTCATTACAAAAAAACCAAATGAATTGGTTCACTTATAAGAGATGGTTCGCTTATAGAGTGGTTCGCTAGTAGAGAGTTTACTGTATTATGTATTTTCAATTTTTCAAAATGATTTTTATTTCGATTTTTTTTTCTATTTCCAGTTGAAAGAAGAGAAGAAATTATTACAGACCTTGGCTGATACCGAAACTAAAATTATTAAATATCAGGAATCAGAAAAATTGGCAAAACAGAAATCTAGTGACGATGCTGATGATTTAGATGATTTCATGTTAAATTTATCAAATGTAAAACAACTGGATAAAACAGAAATTCGAAAACTGAGAGTAAGTAATATTTCAAAAGTATTTAATCTTTCAATTCAAACAAATTTGTTTATGCTTTGTATTATTCTAGTTTGAGGTACAGCGCATTAAAACTGATCATGTCAAGCTACAACGATTAATAAATATAGCACGACCATTAAACTTACCGCCATTAAAACTGAAAGATACCGCAGAAAAAAAGGAAGAACAAACTCAGAATAAAAAGAAAATAATTTTACCATTATTTGGTAAAAAAGGACAATTTAAATTTCATACCCCTTCATCAGCGCAAAATGAAGATAAGAGAAAAGTTGAAGTTAAGCCATTTAATAATAAAGAAGAAGTGGATGAAGAAGAAGAAGAAGAAACCGACACTGTTAAAGAGATCGGTTCGAAAGATAAAAATTTGAACAGTAATATTACTAACCTAACAGACAAAGAGATCTCCTTAAAGTTGGACCACAAGGAGATATTATATAATTCTCAATGTGATAAAATACAGGAAGTAACGGTACAAAAGCAAAAGGAATTAAAAAAAGATGGAGATGAAATAAAAGCTGAAAGTGAAAGAAATGTGACTGACTCAAGTTCTTCATCTACAATTGCTTCATCGGAAAGAGAAACAATCAATGAAAATAATAAAAACAGTGAGAGCAGCAGCAAAGTTGCACTTAAAAGAAAAAGAAATCGTACGCGTATTCGAGGTGACAAAGGTCGTGATAATGTCGATATAGACGAAGATGCTGAAGAAATTATGGACACAGAAAAATATTCACGATGGGTTCCGCCAGAAAATCAGTCTGGTGATGGCTTTACTAATTTAAATTCTAAGTATGGGTACTAACTCGATGTTTTAATTATGCTTAGCTATTATTTTAAATAAAGAAGATGTATGAATATAATTTTTCTGTTTTAATTTAGCCTTTGAAATAATGAAAGATTAAAAAAATCACCCTACTACCAAAGAATATGTACTATAGAAAGGAAAAATAATTTATTTTCATATAAAAAAATTCTGCCAAAAGTTTAAGTGTT
>JAABKK020010655.1:0-23084 GCA_011634745.2 Catotricha subobsoleta
TAAATCTAGATTACGTAACGTCTACGTTTATAATCTTTGCATGCATACAGAAACGTGTGTTCAGAGATCAGTGGCACGGACTCGCAATTTTAAACGTAAATTTTGAAATGATATATCTCTGGAACGCGCAGGCCGTTTCTCATAATTCTGTTTTGAAGTTTTGATCAATTTAATTCCTAATGTAAATCTTAGGATTTAGGTGAGGATGAGCTCCCATCACTCCAGAATTATCACCAGTTGACTAGAAACATGTCCAAAAGGTGGAAATAAATCGAGTTCTTAACGAATTCTATTTAATTCCTAATGTAAATCTTAGTATTTAGTTGAGGATGAGCTCCTATCACTCCAGAATTATCACCAATTGACTAGGAACATGAGCAATAGGTGGAAATAGATCGAGTTCCTAACGAATTCTATTTAGTCCCTAGTGTAAATCTTAGGATTTTGGTTAGGATGAGCTCCCATCACTCCAGAACTATCACCAAATGATTCGGAATACATCTAATAAGTGAAAGTGGATGAAAATAGGTCGACATCCTACTAAATTCTGCTTAGTTTCATTAGGAGGCAATCCAGACCAAACCAGGAGGAATTTCAAAAAATGATGTCCGTTTCATCTGTGGGGTAAAAGCTTTCAGATGATATATAACTTTGGTATCGCGGACCATCGGTCTGAGCGCAAAGGGTCGCGGACACTTTGTACATAGGCACACGGACCCCTTTCGGTACTCCTGGAGGAGAGTTGGAGGTCGATAGAGAGGGCTAGAAAAGTTAGTCAGAAAGTTGACATTCCAAGGAAAAAGCAACAATTTTTTTTATGAAAAACAGGCTGCGCGTTTCAGAGATGTATCATTTCAAACTTTACGTTCAAAATTGCGTGTCCGGAAGCAAAAAAATAATTTTTCAACTTTGTAGGGGTATAACATAGAAATAGAAGGAGTTGGAGACAATTCGTGTCCACATTCATAATCTTTGGTCTTTTCTAATGTGATTTGAGTTGTTTGTTGCTAAAATCGGTCTACAAATTTCCGAGATATCGGTAACTGAAATTATTCATATTTGTAATTTAAAAAAAAAATACCGTGGAAATGTCCGAAATATCCGAAATTCTTCATCGGACTACCCGTGATCGAATGGTTCTGTCACTATCCGACCCGAAAATATAGTTTCGGGCCTAACCCGATCTGAAATTTTTGAATTTATAATAATAATGTATAAAATTCGCGGATTTTTTTTTTTCAGATTAATTTTTCCGCGGGTTGTTTTTTTCGTGGATTAATTTTTTAGCGAATTTGTATACATTATTATGAATCCAAGAATTTCGGGTCGGGTATCAGATAATACCCTATAACTATATTTTCGGTATTTCGGATACCCGACTGATCTCTGCATGGATTACAAAAAAAAAATTATTACTAAATTGTATGGAACATATGTTAATAAAATCAGGTACTTTTGATTAAGTTAGTGGCATATATAGTTTCTATATGGGACACTTAATAATGAGTAATTCTATCGGGATAACAGTTTAAAATATATTTAAATGAAATTATATAACTGCTATTACAAATTTAATGAATATGCAATTTATTGAATAAGAATAAAATGTAATGGGTTTCAAAAAATATTTTTATACCGTGTGCTGTTATGATATGATATTCATACCACATAAGGGATTCTTAGGTATATTTTGGTTGAGTCATACCATAATTACCTCTTTATACTAAGAATGTTAAATGCCAAAGAGGCTCACCCAAAATATACTCTAGCATGGTAAATGTCATACCCTAGCACGGTAAGAAATTATTTTATTTCTTTATAAGGGATAATATTCAAATTTATTAGATTATATTGCCTAGCAACAAAATTTGCAACATTTGTGCACGTCTGGTTTATTATTAAATATTTTTTGATTCCAAGTTTTTTTCGGTGGAGCCCATGGTATTCTTTCTTCTGGGATTATCTAATAAGAAATTGAATAAAACACATAATAAAATAAAATTGTATTATCGCCAGATAAAAAAGGTACAAACGAAACCAAACCTGATTTTGATGAGAAAACTTTCCACTACAAGATGGACATCTGGCACATGAACGACTTTTTGTAAATGGAGAATCTTTCCGCATCTGTTCGTCCTCATATTTTCGTTGCATTGTTGGTGCAGTTTTTGCACGTCGATTATTTGATGAATATATAATTTCACGATTTAAAAAACTAATTATCAACAAAAATGGTTGGTTTTAAATTATAATATTGTTTGTAAGTAAAAATTTCAAATTAAGAACAATAATTACTTTGGCTGAGGTTGATTCCAGAAATTTTCCAGACGATTTCTATTCATGATTTGTCCCAGTTTTTGCAATAATCGTTGATTTTCTCTCTCAATATCGTGTAATCGCTCGCGTTCACGTTGAAGTTTCTTTAATTTTACTTTAACATGCGGTTGATTAGTTGGAGTATTAAAATCAATAGCTGGAGTAGCTTCTTCTACCTAAAAGATTTTTTTTCAATTCATGTGTAAAAGTGATTAACCATAATATTTATTTTACAATTGACGTTTTAAATAAATGCATAAACGTTTTGTTATAAAATGATTTACTTACTTTGCGTCGATGATTTTCATATTTCTGCAGAACAAACGGTCTAATCAGTAATTTCTCTTTTTTGGTTAGCATTCTTCACCTTATAAATAACGAGATTATTAATCAGTTTGTTACGATAAATAAAATAATAATTAATGCTTAGCAACTATTGAAAATTATGTGGAGCTATTAAATGCTTATTACGCCACCTTCATTTACTTACGAGCCGGTTGTTAAACGTACTTTTTCTCTTCCCTATAAGCTGTAAGAAAGCGCTGCTCAATATTTCTAACGAGCAAGTCACAACATACTGTGGATTAACACTAAACTTACTAAAAAATAAGTTTACTCCATGGTACAACAACTACAGTCTCCTCAAAGTTCGTATTATAGTGTCCTCAGAGGGATGCTTAATAACATCGGGAATATCAAAAATGGAATCCTCGGTGTTCGTTTCCTATGATGAGTCGGCTTAAGCAGTTTTATCATTTTTTGAACAAAATTCCGATTTATTAATGTACATGAGATATGTATAATCATTTTCTAGAACCATTAAAAAGAGAAACCAAACTTCTTAATTTTAATTGCGCCATCTTTATTCATTTTAATAATAATATTAAATTTTCATACCATTTTTTTTCTTCTTTTGCTTAGTTTTGAAACGTCACACGTCAGCGATTTGTCGATTTGACATTCGTGACAAAAAATAGATAACATGCACAAAATCAATTCTGTTTTTTGTTAAAATCTTCAATTGTTATTTTGTGAGTGTGGCAAAATATTTAAAATTGTTTGTGCATGCGATTGGTGTTGTGAGTGATTTGTAAATTATCAAAATGGCATTACCTGGAAATGGTATTTTTGTTGTGAGGGGTGAAATATCCACCTTGATGACAGCCATTAAAAGGGGAGCTCGATGGAATACTCCAACATATCAGGTATATAATTGCAAAATGAAGTAAAATTATTTCAATTATTCCAAGGTTTCCCTAAAGCCTGTATTGAAATAATTGATGTCAATGAAACACAAATCCAATGTGGGTTACTGCTTAATTTTCCATTTTTTGTTTGTATATACAAAAAAAAATAGTCTTTTTTTGGTCCTTGCAATATGTATAACCATATTGTTTTAAAACCATAGATTTTAGAAAACAATTTTTTTTTATAATACTTTCTAGGAAGAGGAACAGGATAGTTTAATGAAACAGTTTCTGGATCTTAAATTATTATTAATTGATATAGAAGATTTACGTCTAATCGAGCCGAATGTGTTCTTAACACCATTTCTGGATGTTATTCGCTCTGAGGAAACAACTGGACAAATAACGAGTTTAGCATTGTCCGCTCTAAATAAATTTCTATCGTATGGATTAATTGGTAATTATTCAAAATTATAAATAAATACTTTAGAACATCAATTCTTAAATATTACAAATATGTAAATTGTTTTTATCATTTAAGATCCAACTCACTCAACACTACCGTCGACTGTTGAAAATATAGCTGATGCTGTAACACATGCACGTTTTGTTGGTTCCGATCAAGCTTCCGATGGTGTTGTTCTAATGAAAATTGTTCAAGTATTACGAACATTAATGCTGAGTCCAGACGGTAGTGCATTGACAAATGAAAGTGTTTGTGAAGTAATGCTGAGTTGTTTTCGTATATGTTTTGAACCACGCTTAAATGAATTGCTTCGTCGTACAGCCGAACATGCATTAAAAGATATAATTTTATTATTATTTATGCGATTGCCACAATTTGCTGAAGAACGTCATGCGTCTGGATTTATAAAAAAATTAAAAATGATTGCTAATGGTGTTCATGGAACAATTGAGCAAACAAGTAAACGACGGAAATCGACCAAAAATAATAATAAAAGTATTAGTGGTGGTGTTAATAGTGCGAACGTAAATCAAACCCATAAACAGGCTACTGTTCCGCGCATAACATCCATTAAAAACGACGAAACAAAAGAATTTGATACATTAACAGCAGAACAGCCAAGTACACCAAATCAACTACTAGTCGCTCCAAAAGAATCAATATTAGCAACTACACCATCTACATCAGCTGTTGGCAACATTGTCGACATGCAAGGTAAATTTATGCAAACACCGAACATGAATGATAATAAAACGGTAACGGTACAAACAAAAGATGCAATAGCTGGTGAAGATACTACAGCAACATCTGATCAATATGATGGTGAACTATTACCAACTAAAAGTGAAATTGATTCATTAATTGACAAAGAGGGGCAAATATCAAAACCGGTATTATCACGAGAAGACAGCATTGAAAATGATGGTGATGTTGAAGAAGAAGATGGAGACACATCAAAAGTTCAAGTCGATGAAAAACTAAAAATTATTCAAAAAGACGAAAACAATTTGGTGAAAGGTGAGGATTTTGTTAATTCAATGGGGGTTAGATTTACACCACAATCGGAAAATGGTGCGTTTAACGCATTTCGAAGAATCAAAAAGAAAATTATTTTATAAACAAAAATCTTTTTAATTTCTTTTTATAATACAGAAACACTTACAGGTGCAACATTACTACCTTACGGATTGCCATGCATTAGAGAATTATTACGTTTTCTAATTTCCTTATGCAATCCATTAGATAAACAAAATACAGATGCAATGATTCATATGGGTCTTAGTTTGCTTACGATTGCATTAGAGGTTGGTGCAGATAGTATTGGGAAATATGATACATTGTTGACAATGGTGAAAGATGATTTGTGCAAAAATGTATTTGCGGTAAGGAAACACTTTATAAATCAAAATCATATTCTTCAATATGTATGTTCAATTTAAAATTTATAAATATTTTTTTCATATCTATCTCTATAGCTTTTGAGTACTGAACGGTTAACAATATTTGCTGCCGATTTACAAGTATGTTTTCTTCTATTTGAATCCCAGCGAACTTGCTTAAAATTCCATTTAGAATATTATTTAAATAAATTATCCGAAATTATTGGCAACGAAAATCCACGAACACCATATGAAATGCGTGAACTGGCACTCGACAATTTATTACAGTTTCTCCGAATTCCATCATTTTCAGCTGAATTGTATATTAATTATGATTGCAATTTGTATTGTACAAATTTACTTGAAGATTTAGTAAAATTATTATCAAAAAATTCATTGTCAGCAACGCAAGCCATTTATACAATTCACCAAATATCATTAGATGGTCTGTTGACAATAGTGGCTGACATTGAACGTAATTGTGTTTCATCAAAAAGTGGTGGTAGTGATTTGTCGAAAATTGGCGGAACCATTGCTGGAGGTAGAGTTGGTCGACATTCAAGAAATAATTCAAGTGCTGATAAAATATTACTTCAAAGTAACGATTTAAATGCTACTACCAGTGGCGGTGAAGAAAATTCGACAATTGAAAATATTTATAATTTTATTAATACGAATCGATATGCTGGCAGTGTTGGTGCAGGTCGACGTGCAAATTCTGTTCATCAACAAGACGAACAGAACAAGCCTACCGACTATAATGTAGTTACACATGAAGAATTGGTTGCAATTAAAAATAAGAAACGCGTACGTTTAATTTATTTTCTGTATATCCTTATTATAAAAATAATATTAAATAACTTTAACTAAATCTTTATAAATAAAAAAAAAAAAACTATTTCAACAGACGCTTACACAAGGAACCGAGCTATTTAATCAACGCCCCGATAAAGGAATTCAATTTCTTCAAGAAAATAATTATCTAAACTCACAATTGGATCCATTGGAAGTAGCACATTTCTTACGTGAAAATTCTGGTTTGGATAAAAAGATGATTGGCGAATACATCAGCAAAAAGAAAAATGTCGAAAGTAAAATTTTGGAAACATTTGTAAAATCATTTAACTTTGCAAATACACGCATTGATGTAGCATTGCGACAATATTTGGAAACATTCCGTTTGCCTGGTGAAGCACCGCTCATATTTTTAGTTATGGAACATTTTGCAGATCATTGGCATGTAAGTTTATTCACCAGCAATATTTTTATACTTTTGGCAAGAAAATTTAGTTATATTTTTGATTTTCGAAATCTGTACATTTATTTATTTTCATTTATTTTGTAGAAATGTAACAATGAACCATTTGCAAATACTGATGCAGCATTTCGACTTGCTTATGCTATTATTATGTTAAATATGGATCAACATAATCATAATGCAAAACGTCTTAATATTCCAATGACTGTTGAAGATTTTCAGAAAAATTTAAGAGGATTAAATGGAAATTTAGATTTCGATCAAAATATGCTTCTTGCTGTTTTTAATGCAATCAAGTTAGTCATTTTCCTCTAATTTTTTACCCTACACTTCAGTGCTTTAATGATTTAAAATGTGATCTATCCAATATTTTTTCCTTATTTTAATTAGGAATGAAGAAATAATAATGCCAGCTGAACAAACTGGCTTAGTTCGTGAGAATTACTTGTGGAAAGTATTATTGAGACGTGGCACAACAAAGGACGGTCGATATATAAATGTTGAAGGCACCAAGCATGATAAAGATTTATTTCAATTGGTGTGGGGCCCTACATTGGCGGCAATTAGTTTCATGTTTGACCGTTCAACCGATACAACTTATCATAAGTGTCTAGTTTCATTTGCAAAAGGTGCAACAATATCAGCACATTTTATGTTGCATGATGATTTTAATGCATTAATTTTAACATTATGTAAATTCACAACTTTATTAAATGGAATCAATGGTATCGGTAGTGATAATAACTCACTAAATACAACTGCAACTACTACTGCAGCAAGTGATATAACGGCAAGTGTTTCATTTGGTTTGAATATAAAGGCTCAATTAGCAATGAAAAGTGTTTTTGGAATGGTTCATGAACATGGGGATTGTTTACGTTGTGATGGTTGGAAAAATGTCATTGACGTTATACTGCAATTGTTTAAATTAAAATTGTTGCCAAAATGTTTAATGGAAGTGGAAGATTTTTGTGAACCAAATGGTAAAATAATATTGACTCTAGATAAACCATTACAAAAACCGGATGTTGGTCTATTTAGCAGTTTGTATTCGTATTTGAGTTCAGATGGTCAACGTCAACCGACCTATGAGGAACAAGAGATTATTAAAATTGCGAAGCGTTGCATTAAAGAATGTCAGTTGGATCAAATAATAGCCGAATCGAAATTTTTACATGTCGATGCATTACGTGAATTAATTCGATGTTTATTGGGGTGGTTAAAACCACCTAATGCACATAAAACAGTTGGTGTGCCATACGCTGAAGATACAACCGTATTTTTAATGGAATTTTTGGTGAAAATTTTAATTCAAAATCGTGATCGCTTGTTACCATTGTGGTCTGAATGCCGTGACCAAATATATCTGCTATTACTGGGTAGTTCGAGTTGTGGTTACAATTACTTGTTAGTTCGTACAACGGTTGCTTTACTGAAATTAGCGATATATTTAATGCGTAATGAAGAATTATGTCCAGTTGTACTACAGAGTTTGAAAATGTTATTGATGCTTAAGCCAAATATTATTTTGCGAATATCTAAACAAATTTCAACCGGAATGTATGAACTTCTTAAAACAAGGTAATAATTTTATTAAAATTATTTTCGATATAATTTTCTTTTATTATTAAAAGATATTTTTGTTAATTTTTGATTAAAAAAATAGTGCTCAAAATATACATTCGGAGGCCGATTGGGATATTGTCTTTACGCTATTAGAATGTGTTGGTGCTGGTGCAATTCCACCAGACTTTGAGGAATCGATAAATGGTGGTCATGTTCCTCATCAAGGTAAAAATATTAAGAAAAAACTACAAAAAAGTTATTTGCTCTTCAGCTATTAAAAATATAATAATAATTTCAGGAGCAAAATCTGACGGTGCTCTCAGCAGCGGAGAAGATGAATCAACTACTGCTAGTGCATCGCGTGGGTATATTTCTGATTCGGAAATTCCCAATCGCATTAATAATGAAACGACAGCAAGTTCAAACCAACATGTTGGTGTTGGCGGTATCGTTGGTGAAAATTGGATAATTGTAAATAAAGATTCGGATGTAACAATAGCATCACGTCCCACATCACCTATTCACTCATTAACATATCCATGTAAATTATTATCGCATTCAACATTTGCACTGGTGAAATGTTGGGATAGTTTAGCATTTATTGTACGTAACGTGGCTCACATAACACCGTACAATTTTGAAAGTTGTGTTAAATGCATTCGAACATTTGTTGAGGCATCATTACATGGCGGCAATTCTAATCCAAACTCTAACAAGAAATCAACATCTTGGAATAAGCATTCAACATCCAATACATATCGCACATCAAGAAGAGAAACCAATAATAGCGGTTCTAATAATACAAGTGGCTTAGTTGGAAATAATGGAGGAAATGATAGTGATGCTGAAAGCGATAACGATGATCTTTGGCAACGTTATGAAACCATTGCTATTCAATTATTAGATTTAATGCACACTTTGCATACAAGAACTGCTCAAATATTTCGATGGTGGGCAGAAGAAGGTGGCGCATTACCACAATGTTCAGCATTATGGGCTCTTGGTTGGTGTCCATTGTTACAAGGTATTGCTAGATTGGCCACTGATCAACGAAGACAGGTATGAATACTCAATTCAAAATTAAATTAGAAATCGCTACATCTGAAATTTATATCCGAATATTAATTTCCCGTTTACTATTAGGTTCGTACAAGTGCAGTAACCTGTTTACAACGAGCACTTTTAGTACATGATCTACAAACATTAACTGGTCCTGAATGGGAATCATGTTTCAAACAAGTAAACATTTTGTTTTATTATTTTAAATATCGAATTTACTTTTAACACCGAATCTCATTTATTTTATTAATTTTTATTTCTAGGTGTTGTTTCCATTATTATATGATCTTTTAGCTGAAAGTCCGAACAGTAATATTTTAGAAGAATCACGTATGCGAACAGCAACAATTATGTCAAAAGTATTTTTACATCATTTAACACCATTAATTGCATTGAGCACATTCAATGACTTATGGCTGGAAATTTTAGATTATATTGAGAAATTTATGAATGTTGGCTCAGATATGCTACACGAAGCAATGTTGGAAAGTTTGAAAAATATGTTACTGGTCATGCATTCGGTAAGTATTTTTGATTGAAACAAAATTTTTAAAATATATTTACTCATTAAAAAAAGAAAAAAAACTAATTACATGAGTTTTAAATAGGTTCGCGTATTTCATTGTAATGACGGTTTAACTCATACACCATTATGGGATATAACATGGAAACGAGTTGGGGAATTTTTGCCTCAATTAAAGGATGAACTTTTCTTTAAAGAACCACCAGGTTCGTTGTAAATATAGTTTTATTTTGCTAATTAATTTTTGGTTAAACTATTATTATTTCTAGCTGAGCCAACTCGTAATCAATTAATATCACAGTCAGCAGCTTCAATACCACCACCGAATGTATCTGTATCATCACCAGCAAAACCACAACCAATTAGTAATCATTATGAAATATTACCATCTGCTGTTGTTACAAGAACTAGTATTATATTGCAACCACCAGACAACCTTTTAAATGGGCAAAATACACCATTGCTAATTGGTGGACAAGTATGTATGCTTTTCCTTAAATTGTCGTCCAATTAATTGAATTTCAGTTTATATTTAATTCCAATTTCTTTCCTTATACTTATTTTCAAATTATAGTCAAGTGGAATATTGGAAAAACAAACAGTTCCAGTGTATTTACCAACATTGCCTAACACAAATTCTAGCGCAAATGTACAACTCTTTCAGTCTCAACAACAACAAGAGTTTGCCTCGTTGCCTTTACAACACCAGTCAACACCATTGTCAATATTAGCAAATAATATTGAAAACGTTCATTTAAATAATTATCATAATGTCGATGATTCAAAATCGTCAGCATATCAAACAGATTCGTCTGTGGCTGAAAATAGAGTTGATGTTAAAACTTTACCAACAATACCAATTTTAAATAATTATGTAAACAACGGGCCATACATCAATCCAGATTTTTCAAACATCATTGAATTACCAGTAACACCATCTCCTCCGCCATTATTAGAGGTTGATGAAAATGCCGATGTTACTAATAATATAATTGATAATGAAGATGATGTTACTAACGTGGAAGAGACGCCACGTATTCCAATAAGTCATTTAATAACGTCCAATCAATATCCAAGTTTAAATAAACATCCATCAACCGATATTGCACGAAGCTTTGCACCGATTTATGTACAACCACAATTACAACAAAAACAACAACAACAACAGCAAGCTATGGAAGGAGGTGAAATTTACAGTGATTATGTTAATAATCCATATAACTTAACATTGCATCCTGAAAAGAATTTTAATTGTGTAGGTTTGACTACGGCAACTGTGGCACAATTACAGAAATCAGAATCAATTAGTGGAAACAATGAAACTGAATTATATACAAATTCACAACCATCACATTCAAATGTATTCCAGTCGGCTAATTATTTTGGTGCCGCAGATACAATACCTCCAGGATCAGAAATGCTATTTGGTGGACCATAATTTCCATTCATTCCGAGTACTAAATAATATTTATTGGCACACATCTGTTTCTAAATACATAATATGTATAAGAATTCTAATTGCGAATTTTGAATTTCTTATTTTAATTTTTGGTTAAGAGGTTGGATCGAATATGTCACTGAAATTATATAATTAAGCAAGCAGACGATATTTGAATTAATTTATGAAATTTAATAGAAAAATATAAATTAAGTGAAGAGAAATATTAACTTCAAATTGTTGTGTTATTTACCTAAATAAATTTTTGTTGTTGTTTATTTCTTCTTTTTTTTTTTTTAAAAAAAAGTTTAAAAAAATATTATATTTTTTGTTAAAATTATTATTAGTTATTATTTTTTTATTAATTATATATATAATAAATTTTTAATCATGTATTGATTGCGTAATATCTGCAATGGCTGTCAATTCTAATATAATACAAATTTATGTGGTGTTTAAAAAAAATAAAATATATATATAATAACATTAAATAAATACTTATATTAAATTATATCGAACCGAATTTCATTCGACAATGAACGATATAAACATAGCACCTTTCCACAGAAGAATGTAATATCTGGAACTATTTATAAATTAACTTAGCAAGGTGTGTCTTCTAAACGAAAAATCTTTGTGTGATTTGCGTACAGAGGGCATTTGCATTATAAAGAGGGCAATGTCTTCTATAATTCGAACATTCGTAAATTTACATTTTTTTTTTAATATGAAGTTTTTGAAATATACGTCCGAACTTACGAAAAAAATAATACGACACTCGGGTTTACCTCTTATTATATTTGCAATTTATACTCTTTAAAATCGAAGAAAAAATTTCAATATTGTGACGTCACGCGGGGGGAAAGAGTAAGAACTTGTAACAGGGGGAGGGAAGGGGTATAAAAATGAAAAAAAAACGGGTATTAGACTTATTACTTAGTTTTATGGTACATTCACATGGCGCAAAATCGGGACTCAAATTACGGACTCAAATTGTGAACTCCAATCAAATTGTATGTATTTGACATTACGTGTCAAAAATAAATCAATAAATACGTTGAGTCCGTAATTTGAGTCCCGATTTTTTGCTATGTGAATGTAGCATTAATTAACAATATTAGTTGAATTTGATACCTGCTCGTTTTTTTTTTTTTCAAATTATTATATAATTTTCAGCTCCATTCTACTCTGCTGTTCGTTTTCCTTAAATTTATAATATTTAAATGATAATATAATATATTATTATTATGTTTATATATTATTCCCGAAATACTGAAGAAATTAAAAATTATATACCAATTTATGGTCAAAATAAATATTAGAAGAACACCGCGATAATACATTCTTTAATCATATATTCTTTTATTAGATAACAAAAAAAACTGTTTAAAAAAGAGCGGGATAACATTTCACTTTTTGTCAGCTGCTTACATAAAAAAATACACTGAACTTGAATTATTTTATTGACATTTTGTCATTTTATTTAAGGTTTCGAAAACCAAAAAGCAATAATAACTCAGAAAGTAGTTGTTTGATATAATTTAAAAAGTATTAAGTTATTATCTTAATAAATATATATTTGAAAGTAAAAAATGTCAACAGCTAGTGGTACAGAAACAAAAACAAAATTAACCGAAGCGCAGTTAGCTCGAATTGCACGTAATCATCAAAAAGCAATCAGCTTAAAAGCGGCTAAATTACTTCATCATCCGTATAATAAAACAAATGGTGAATCTAGTGTTGCACAACCTGCTCAATTACAAGATGGAACTTTTAAAAGGTACCAGTAAAATCGATTAGTTTTTACTTCCATGTACTTACTTACTATCGTGTCAATTTGTATTTGTATTGTTATTATTATATTTTAGCAAAGTGAAAGGAACGAAATTGGTTGATAGTGGTGGCGGTTTTCTGATTGAAGAGGAACTTGTTAAAGATAATACTGAAGAATGTGGTCAAACAGAAGCTAATTCATCTCAACAAAAAAATAATAATAGTGATGATATACTGCCATTACCAATAACATACGAAAATTGTCTTGATTGCAATCAACAATTTGTTGAGTCGTATTTATTCAAAAATTTTGCTTATTGTGTATGCGATCGGTGTAAAGATATGGACGATAAACATTCATTAATAACACGCACTGAAGCCAAATCGGAGTATTTGCTCAAAGATTGTGACTTGGATAAACGAGAACCTATATTAAAATTTATAACCCGAAAGAATCCACATAATGTACGCTGGGGTGAAATGAAATTATATTTACATTTGTTGATAGAAAAGCGTGCACTTGAGGTGTGGGGCACAGAAGAGGAAATTATACGAGAACGAGAATTGCGTGATGAAAAACGCGATAAAAGCAAATTGAAGAAATATAATAAGAATATGAAAGAATTGCGAATGGAAATGCGAAGCAGTTTGTATGACCGAACAACAAAAACAGCTCATGCACATACATATGGTGAGGAAACATATCACGAAGATGAAGACAATTATACGCATGCTTGTACGATCTGTGGATTTATAGAAACTTATGAGAAAATGTAAATTGTTTTGGTTGATTGAAACTTTTAATCTTTACGGAAATTATTGCATCACATTGCACCATGAAACGAAATTTAACTCTTAATTTGTTTACTTTAATAATATTGTTCTGAGCTATACAGCTACAGGTATCTGTTTCATGTTAGCTGAGTTATAATTAAATTTAATTGCATGTACATTTCAAATTTTTGTAGTAGATATTTAAATAAATTAGTATATAATATGTCAGAAAAAAGAAAATAATTTAATAAAATCTTAATAAAAATATTTAATAAAATGTTATCTTTATTTTCTATATCACATTTGTTCCTGAATAAAGACATCTAAGCAATCATTATTACGAAATAATTTTCGTAATTTATACTTAATTTTAAGATGCATAATAGTTACTTTTTCTTACGTATGTAATATGTATCTCCAGCGATTTTTTTTTATTGTTTTCAGTTCAAGAAATTAATTGTAAAATTTGTACGAAAACTCTGTTTTATCGACAATATTTCTTTGAACTGAAAATATGTCAAATTGACTATTGTCAAATAAAAATACTGTATATCTTATTTCTTATTTCTTATATGTATACACAATCAGCTCAAACTACCTCCACGTGCTTTTATTTCTCCCATTTAAAACTAAATTATTTTTAGTTTAAGTGTATTATTTCTTTAAAATTAATATATAAATATGGAAGAGGAGGATCAACCAGATCAAAGTAGTGTTAATTTTATTCCATGTTTATGTTTTGTCAAACGCGGTGTTGCAAAAGAAAATCCTGATAAGGTTAAATTTCAACTTATTCATTTAAAAATTTATTTTGTTTTATTAATTAAATGTTGAAAATATTTAGGTGACTCTGACACACGAAGAATTGGCAAGAGTAATAAATGATACAAAACGTGAACTTGAGTATGTATTGGTTGAAACAAAAAAAGTTTTTTTTTTTTTTTATTTATAAATTAAGATTGATTATTAAATATGAATATCGATTTTAGTGACGAAGATGGAAATGCCGACGAAACAATGGAAACATCTGACAATGAAGGAAATCCTGGTACTACAACTGCACGAACAGCTAATACATTACCGTTGAACAGTAATAATCCAGATGATGAATTTAATTTTGATGCTTATGACGAAGAAGGTATGTTCTTGTTTGTTTGTGTGATAAAATTATTGTGGATATAAATTTATTGTATGGTTTATTAACAATTTAGAAGCGACACAAGTAGCAGCAATCAGCGATATCGCTACCATTGATCCAGACCAACATTTAAGTGATGCTGAGGATTCCGAAGAGGAAGACGATAAAATTAAGCCAACAGATAATTTAGTATTAGTTGGTCATGTTGATGATGATGCTGCGTCTTTGGAGGTGTACGGTGCGTATTATTAATTTGTTATTGATTTTTTTAAATTCTAATTACATATCTTTATATGCAGTTTACAATGAAGAAGAGAGCAGTCTATATGTTCATCACGATTTTCTATTACCAAGTTTTCCATTATGTATTGAATGGATGAACTATGATCCGGAAAGTAAAGATCCAGGGAATATGTGTGCTATCGGTTGTATGGATCCAATTATAACAATATGGGATTTAGATATACAAGACACATTAGAACCAGTACTTAAATTAGGTTCAAAGGGTAGCCGGAAAAAAAACATTCCGAGAATTGGCCATACTGACGCCGTACTTGATTTATCGTGGAATACGAATTTTCCGTAAGTACGAGCATTTTGTTTAATGAAGATTCTAGATTAATTAATAAATTTTCGTTGTGTCGTGAAGCTATAGCAATTGTAGACGTATTTCAAATTACTTTGGATTATTAGATATATTTTTGACCAGTATAATATTTTTTTCTAATTATAACAGACACATATTAGCCAGTGCTTCAGTTGATCAAACGGTAATTTTATGGGATTTAGACGAAGGAAAACCACATACTACGATAACTGCATTTGAAGAAAAAATTCAAACAATAAATTTTCATCCAACTGAGGCTCAATTATTATTGACTGGTTGCTGTGATGGTACCGTAAAATTATTTGATTGTCGTAATCCAGAAACAATAAGTACTGATTTTAAATTATGGACACTAAATGCAAATGGTAGTGAAATTGAACGTGTTTCTTGGGATCCGCATAATCCGAATAATTATTTTGTGGCTACAAATGTTGGTATGATTTATTATTGTGACTCCCGACAAGAAGGTAATGTTCTATGGTCAACATCTGCTCACGATGATGAGATCAGCGGTATTGTCGTAAATCATATGTGCAAGGGTATGTTGACAACAACATCGGCCGATGGTTCAATAAAAATATGGAAATATGATACGAAAGGAGCCACATTAGTTTATGAAGATGAAGTGAATATTGGACGAATTCAATGTTCTGATGTTTGTCTAGAAAATGGGTTTACTTTGGCTGTTGGTGGGGATAATAGACAAAGACAATTAAGACTTATCGATGTCCGCGACTACGATACAGGCAAGAAACTGCTACAAATATATTTTTAATATACTTCTTATTGTTTATTTATAAACTTATTTTTTTTTGTTCACAGTTAAACACACTTTTGGATTAAGCAGACAATAGCATGCATCCGTGAGGAGAACGTACTATCAATTTTAATTCAAAGCTAAAATTTGAATTTAATTTTTTTCCTTTTATTTTTATTTTTAAAAAATACTTTAGTATTTTTTACTAATTACAAAAGAAATAAATAAATAAAAGCACTTTGTATTTATATTTTCATTTTTTTATTATAAGTAAGCCTAAAAAATTCATAAAAATTAGGGAAAAAAAAGCAATTAAATATCATCGATCATAATATATTTCTTCGATTAGAGGTCATACAAGATAAATAACATTTTCGCTTAAAATTAAGTTGCGTTGTTAGGCGTCATTATCATTTTTATGTAATTTTAAACATTTTATTTGGATTTATCCCGTACAATTGGTAAGTACTGCGTGATTGCATCGTTGAAGTTTCGAATCGTAAAGTAAACTACCAGTACATTCATATACAGCTTCAATTCCGTCCATACATACGGAGTATTTTTTACAATCACCTGGGAATGCTGCTTTAAAAACACCAGTTGTTGGACAATGTGAAGCTAGTGGTTCAGGTGCTGGTTCTCCCTATCAAAAAAAAAAGGAAAATAAAATGAGAACGCTTATATAAGTTATTTTAATTATGATTTATGACAGAGGATCAAACATGATTTACAAATAATTAAAAATTAAGTTAACTTGTAATCTCAGTATAAAGATGACAGTATTTATGCAATTTAATTCTTAAAATTGTTTCATTATTAAATATATATTTACTTACACAGACAACATTTTCGGCTAAATCGCATGAAGTTGTCAATTGATTATATAATAAATTGTTACTACATTTAAACTGGAAACTATGTCCACGCGTACATGCGAAATATCTGTTATTTGGAAAAAATAATTTAATATTTATTCAATTGAAAATAGAGTTTCAATTTTATCGGTTAATTACCGGGAACAATCTTCTGGATGAGGAACCATTTTCACGACACCAATGTTATCAACTGGACATACATCCAAGGTACATTTGACGTCTCTTTCAACATTACAATTTTGAATGCGATGATCGTACGCTAAACCATCAGAACATTTTTTTTCTAATGGTTTACCACCCATGCAAAGAAAATATTTTTGACAAGATTTTGCATGTGGAATAGTGGATACTCCGTCTGGTGGACATTCAGCCTGTAGAGCTGACACAGAATATGCCGCCACATACAAAGTAAAAAGTATTAGTAGTGACCCTGAAATAAATATTAGCTTTTAATTCTTTTTTTAAATTAAATAAATTTTAAGCATTTACGTCTATAGTCATAACAGTTATTTTTATTTATTATGAATTTATTGAAGTAAAGAAAAAAAAACTGAGAAACTCGCGACAGAGTTTTAGCGATCGATTATGTTTAATTTGGTATCAGCACCATTTCTACCTTTATAATGTTAAAATAGGTAAATATTCATCTAAGAAATAATCCTAAAACATATGTTACGCCCACGTTTGTTTGAAAATGTACATGTGCTTTAGTTCCAGGGCATAGCCTACTTATTCCGATGTTTAAAAGATAATCAAAATCGATATAATATTAATAACAGAAAATATCTATAAAACAAATATAAATAGAAAGACGATAAATTTTCTATGTTTTTTCGATTTTCGTTTATCTTTAACAGTACCCACGGATGCACATACATAATAAATTATTTACGAGGTAAGTAACAACGAAAATGTATGTGATCATAATTTAAATCAATGTGTTCCATTTGCTTGCTGCATTAAATAATTTCAAATTCATTTTCACGATATTTTTTAACTTTTTAGGTCTCGAAAATACTTCCGTCGATTCTGATCTTTGTCACTATCGCCGAATACTTGCATGTATTGCTCTAATTAAGAGGCATTTTAAAGGTATATAACTATAATAATAATTTATAGTCACACAATTTCATAACTTTGCAATAGCCTAGTTATAATAGTGAAGTGTTTTGATTATTTTTATTTTGATTATTTGTATTGCAGGAATACATTTAAATATTTTTAATGAAATTATTATATATTATAATCCAGCAGCGTTGCTGCAAACAGTAAATCTGAATTAAATTATTCATTTAACTATTACAATCTTCAAAATTTTCATGGAAATAAATTTATAGAAACAATTGTTGGTATATAAAAGTATATTAGCTCATACGAACGCGATGGAACACTACGATACAGAAAAATAAATATTTTTTGCTTTAAATTGTACGACGTATAGGTATATGTATAATTGTATATCTTATATTTTTCATTTAAATTTTTGTAATTGCACTACACAAAAAACGAATTTAACTCACTTGACATTTTAACAGATTTTCAATGATTGATCGATGGTTCGAAACACCTAATACTATTTATTTAACTATTTTTTTTTTATTTTACCTTTATATAAACATTTAATGAGCTTTTCAAATACTGATAACACATTTTCTTGTAACATGTGAACAATTATTATTTAATTAAATTAGGCACTAATTTCCTTGTTAATCAAGCATTTTATCAAATAAATTTAACAACATCTTGACGTATAACTCTAATTTAATCATGTTTTTCCATTTGTACAATTGTACAAAATATATTTTATTCTATTTTAGCTATAGAACTGAGTCGGCAGGTTATCTGTCTGTTCGGTGTAAATAATAATAATAATAATAAAAAAAAAAAACACTAATTGATTCAAAAACATATCTAAATTTATTATATAGGAAATCTTTCCATTAATAATTATTTCTCGAAATACTTTTTTTTTTTACATTAATAGAAATACGTAGGTAATTTTTTTTGGAAATTACGATCATAGTACTAAGAACAATGATTTCATAGTAGAACTAAAGATAAAATTGCAAATATAAGGAATTCAATTAATTATTTATTGAATTCCTTATTCCTTATTTCAAAATTAATTCAAATATGGACACCTGTTAGAGATTTATTCTGCCAATTTTATTGTTATGTAGAGAGTATAGCTACTGTTTATTATATACATTCGAATTGATCATATATTATCAAAATATGTACCATACCGATAAAAGGTTTGTCGGATATCACATCGAATTCAACAAGAATTTTTCTTGGTATGGCATGCGACGTACATTTTGAATTGTATTTATCTACGAAGTAATATGTTCAAAATCAATTAGCCACATGCCTTAACTTTCATATCAATTAATATTTTAATCAAATTTCTTTATGAATCCGAATTCGTAGAAAGAAAATGATTAATAATAAATTATAAATTATATTATTTTTCAATGTTTATGTAAACACTGTGATAATATATATTTATTAGCATGAACGTTAAAAAAACAATTGGCATATAATTAATCCTTTAAATTTTTCTTTAAGCTCGTGTAAAAACAGTTATTGTTATTTACTAATAAATTTTCTACACGATTTTATTATCTATAAAATCTATGCTATAATACTTTACCTTTCTCACTCATTTTCATTTGGTAATTATATTCGATTTTTTTAATTTTTATTTTATAATCTTGACAGCGCTTTGCAGTGATTATTTTCGTTAGCTTTTGCTTTTGGTATTTAATATGTCGCTTTCATAACGACTGCTACAAATTAATTAATTTAACCACATCGAATTTTTAAAATTTAGTCGTTGACCAGATAGGGAAACATAAAAGTTAAAAAATCGCGTTTGTATCTCCCTTTTTTCAAAATGAAAAGTGAGTAATATATTTTTAAAACTACTAATAATTTTTGGTTTATAATCTCAATATAATTAAAAAAAATTCAAAATGTTATAGATTCAATTGTGCTAATTTTAAAATTACTTGTAACGTTAACATCAGTATTCATTGTTGTTCATTGTCAACATTTCCCCACTAATAACAATCACCTTGCAATAAATTCTACAGAAATATGTCGATATAACAATCAAAATAAAACATATTTTGTACGTAATCCGGTATCATGTCGTGCATTTTATCGATGTATTAATGGTATTGCCTCTATTGGTGAATGCCCAGATTGGGCACATTTCGATGAAAGTAGACAAGTATGTGATTTTCCGAGAAAAGTACGTTGCACCGATCCAGTTTGTCCACCATATCCAAATATTCGTCACATTCCACGAAATGGTTCCTGTACAAAATATGCATTGTGTGTACATGGTTTCGTTGCAGAAGAGTTAGAGTGTCCACGTGGATCACAATTTGATACTGCCTCATTGCAATGTAATTTTCCTGAAATCGCTCAGTGCCATCGAGATTTATGTCCACTAAGAACAGATCCATTCGATCCAATTATGTTGCCAAATCCAGACAATTGTGGAAAGTATGCTATATATTGGTTTTCATATATTTATATAATTACCACAATTACTTATTAAAATTGTGTTTCGTTAATTCATGTTTACATCTATTTTAGATACTATATTTGTAATAACAATGAATTAGAAGCTTTTTCATGTGCTAATGGATTTCATTGGAACTCACACAGGAGACAATGCATTTTTGCTGAAGATGCAGAGTGTGAAGTAAGCCATTTAGACAAAAAAATAATAATAAATGAGTGTAAAATAGATTAATATTATTAGTACCATTGTGTCGGCATAAATAATGGGCAAATATAATGTATATATATTTTTTTTTTTCTAGATTATTAATTCCACCCCAACTACAATATTTCGATGTCCTCCTGCTGAAGAAGAGTTTTCTTTATCAACTCATGCGCATCCAGGAAATAGCGTTCAATATTTTTTGTGTGTTGGAACAACAGCACATTTAAGAAACTGTGCTCAAGGATTAATTTTTGATCGGGAATCAAGCCAATGTACTTGGGAGGGAAGTTTTACTATTTTTAGTAGAAATGTTACAATAAGTTAAAAGTATAAGTTAAATGATCATATATATTGTTCATTATATTTAATATTGACACACACATGAGCATAAAACAAATTACTATTAGAAAACTATAATAGTTGATGATTTATATTTTATAATAATGAATAAATCGACTACTACTACTACTATAAGTACTAGTAAACTACTTATAAACTTACCACAAATTATGTAATTAATCATTTTTTTTTATTTAAAGTTCATGAGCTGAGCTTATCTAAATATCTAGTCTGTTTTTATATAAATTCGCAAACTGCAATTAGTGTTAAAAATGCTGGGTTCATAATAAAAAATTGTCATTTGCTACATTTTTATTTATTCACTTTTTTCTTATCTGATAAAATTAACGAAAATATTTTTTTGTCTCGTGACTATTTTAATGTTAAAATGTTTTCTTATTTAACATAAATCTTAGTAGCTACAATATCTATTCTATGGTCTATACATTTTGATGATTTTCCATTACAAAAAACCTGAATTAGTTTCTCTAATCTTTTTAATATTATCTAGAACTGAAGCTAATTCTAATTTTAAAAAAAAAAAAATTAACATCATTATTTGCTAAATTAATAATAAAATTTAATTTTGTATAGAAATTATTATTTTTGACATACTTATTGAAGTTTTCATTGAAGAAATACTCGGCATTGTAATTCGAAAATATTCAAATTCAAAAATGAAAATTACAATTTGCCAATTTATATAAAACAGAATATAACTGAATTTGCATTGATTTAACTAAAAAAAAAATAAAAAATTGGTTGAAAAAAATGTGTAATATTTTATTCTAATTAATTGAAAGCAGAATATTGCAGAATGAATAATATTTATTGATAATTTTTCAGACACGGAGGTGTATTTTAAAGGTAGCTATAAAAAAAATTCTGATAGATTTTATGCTGGTATAGGTTGTTGTGTAATTGTGTCCGTACTTTCATTCTCACATATTACATTTATAGGCCAATCGCACACCTAAAAAAATGAATTAATTAATAAATATTTAACAATTTTATCGAGAAAATGAATTCACATTAAATTAAATAAATTATTTAATGAACCAGTAAAAATACCTTTAAAATAGAGTTAAATAATAATCCATCTTTACAATAGAATTTTTGCGGTTGTCCATGAGCACATATAAAAAATGATGAGCAATCTGTTGGATTCGGTAATAGAATAACATCATCAGATTCATTTTCCACATCGGCCGGACATTTTAAATCTGTGGCTAATGAATAGCCCACAATTAAGGCAAAATTGAAAAATATCAAAATTGATTTCATCACGATTACACACAGGCACACTTAAACGACACAACGAAACGATAAAACAAAAAAAAATTCTATTAATTCAGAATACTTTCTGAAAAGTTTTCAAGTTCATACTGTGCTGTGAATTTCATATTGGCCTATTATATAGATTAAGTTATTAAAAAAAAATAGCAATTTAATTTTATTAATAAAACGGAATTCTAGGTAAACTATTATAAAATTTTAAATTTATTAATTTATAGTATTTGTTTAGTTGCTTTAATTAATATTATAAATATAAGTAACTATAATTGATAAGTATTTGATATGATTAAAAAGCTACTGCGCCGTAAGTACTTGGTCTCTATTTTCAAAAACTATTGAAATCTGAATTTAATTTAATAAAGTAAGTAAGTATTTAAGTTAAATTAATTAGTTTCATGTAATTTTATTAAAGATTTGATTTTCTTAAATTTTTGAATTTTAAGTTTTAATAATTCCTAATTTATTACAATAAGCCATTCATCTTTTTGGTAAACTATATTTTAATTATAATCATATTCAGTGTTGTCATCATCTAGATAAAAGTATCTAAGATAATTATCTAGATAATATCTATTATCTAATTTCAGATAATTT
>JAABKK020010666.1:0-10656 GCA_011634745.2 Catotricha subobsoleta
TTCGTGGTTAATTCAGTTTTGACATACCGTTAAAACGATTTAACTAAGTGATACGGTGTATACCCGATTTCCAACTAGTAGGCGTACATTAAATCGAGTACACTTTTAAATCGTTTTAACGCCTCACGGTGTACACGAAGTCATTAACTATTATCACGTTAAGAATATAATTCATTCAGAAGATGCATTAAGATTGCATTCATGCAATTTTGTACCTGAAATGAATAGCTTGGTGAGCCCGAGTTTAATCTTTAATACTTTACTAAGAGATATTCTTTATAGATATGTAAATTTCAGATGTAGACTGACTCGTAAATTTATTTTAAAACTACAATTATTAATATTTTTTTTTTTAAATTATTTCGAACTCGAATTCATTTCATTTGAGAACACTTAATAAAAATATACATCTGGCAATACCGCACCGCATTTCTATCCCCCACCACAAGCGCATTTATAAG
Source organism: Catotricha subobsoleta (assembly GCA_011634745.2). Lineage (NCBI taxonomy): Eukaryota > Metazoa > Arthropoda > Insecta > Diptera > Cecidomyiidae > Catotricha > Catotricha subobsoleta. The sequence continues at coordinate 462 of JAABKK020010666.1, forward strand.
ATATTTTTTTTATTGTTTTCAATTTTCATATCATAACGTTCATGTAATCCGTTTTGTGTCCTTTGTCGTTTAGTTTCTACATTGTTCTTATAGAGCGAATTCATTGCAATTAATTCAATTAATAATTAAATAAACGTGATTTTAATTTGAAAGCATCTTTGTATCAAAGGAATTATTTCAATTTACTTGAAATAAATAATTCTAAAGTGAATAATATTTTAAAATCGTTTGTGTAAAAGCCAACCAAAAAAAAAAACGCAAAAATGACTTCAACAAACTTTCAAGTAGGATTGAATGAGAATACCCGAAGCTCAAGCAAGTGAGTAATAAATTTTTGATTTTAATGTTTTTTTTATATTTTATTTATTAAGTTATTTAATAAATAAGTACTGATTAATCTATTTTCGATGAAGAAAAAAAAAACGAAATTTTCAGTTTGCGTATTATCGCCGCAACAGTCATTAACAATGCCGTACAGTTAATGCTTTAGTATTATATTATCGCAAAAAATGAATCATGTAGCACTCTTCGTCTCACACACTCATGCATTTTCATTCAAACAAACAGCCGGTATTATTCTAGAAGTAAAAAAAAAGGTTATTATTATTTTTTTTTTTGAGCTGTAAGTAAATTGATGTAAATGGATCGACTGATATTTCTCAGATTTTGTTCTTACTTCTTATTATTTAAATGCGCAATGAATTGCGAATAAAAAAAGAAAAAAAATTATTACATAAAAATTCTTTGATAAAAGTGGTGAAACCTTTTCATGCAAATTCTTATAATTAGCTTTAATCGCTTCGAGCATATCACTAACAGTTCGATCATCGTCTGTCCTGTGGAATGTGATAACACAACATATATTTAAATTTATCAGCAAACAAATTACTTGCAATCTGGTATTTACCGTTATTAAACTTTTAACGTCTGGTTTTAAAATTGTTTGACGATTATTATACGACCATACGAGAATGTACGATTTTAAAAAGATCTCATACATACAATTTATTCTTTTCAAAGGCTTAACTGGATGATCTGTCGATTGTGCATTGATTATTAAGCTGATTATAATTTCAAATTATTGTCATCATAATTTATGATAAATATACTCCTTCGTATTTGGTTCTTGAATAATGTCCGCTTTCTTATTCATATGTTCTTATGCATATTTCTTATAGGTATAATTTGTTGGGCCAAAGGTAAATAAACTAAAGATAAACAAATAAATAAGCAAAAAAGAGCGCTGCTGAGTCAAAGCACTTTATTTTTTTTGTAAGTATTTGAAAGAGGAAAATTGTATGTTCAGCAGAATGCTTTTTTTCCTGACCAAGTTATATCTTATTAGCAACGATATAAAAAAAAATATGAAGCTATTGAATTTTGCAATATTGTTTTAACTGTTAGTTAGATTAACAAAAAATTGTTATTTTTAATATCATCAAGGTTTTCTTATTATTATTTTTTTAAATTTTAGTCTGCAAGTAAATGTTTTTTGTTACAGCGAATGTCACATACATACAGTTTTTAAGAGCCTCTTAGTCAGCTTTGTTTTTTTTTATTATATATTCATTTCCGCATAACTTAGTTTTTGGGTTTATGTATATTAGTTTTTTCAGGTTAGTAAGATAAACCAGGGTGATTTAATTAAATAGGTGTTACAATAATGTTAGTGTACTGCTTCAATTGGATGGAATTGATTCGACTGAGAGGTTACAAGACGAACTATTTTGATAAGTACTATTAAATTAATTAATTTTAATTATATCATATCATAGAAATTACTTTTGTGATGGAAATATGAAAAATATGTTTTCGCGATCATGTAGATTGCTGGAATTGATGTAAGTCTGTCAGTAATGAACAGTTTTGTAGCTCCAAGATTGATGTATGATAATGTACCACACATATAAACTGACCAACTAATATCAAATAACAAAGCGGAGGACTCTTAATAAAAAAAAAATAAATAAATAAATAATGTCGATGAAATTGAATGCCTGCACCTTACCAAGTCTATTCATTTGAATTTTTTATTTTGAGAAGGGAAAATATTTTTTTTTTTTTTTATAAAAAATATATCTGAATTTATTCAACCATATCGAAATATTGTAGGTTTTCGTTGTTTTATATTTAAAACAGATATAATTATAGACAATTGTGGTAGACTCGACAATACGTACAAATATATATTTATATAATATTAAATACGGGCTAGAAATTTATTGTCTACTATAATTATTTACCGTACGTTACTTATACTAAAAATAAAAGGTTGTTAAAATTTAAAAGTATTTTAGTAACATCTACTTTAGATGAGAAACGATATAGCACCAAGTAATTTGAATCAGTGACTAAACATTATATTTATCAACCCAGCAATTTGATCGTAGATTAATCAATTAATACGAATTTAAACTAACCATTGAATATCTCCTTATAATTCAAAAGTTACGGAAATTACCAAAGCACAATCGTTCAGTTAGATATTCATTATAAATTTCTTTCCAACAGCAATCCACCATTTTTAGATTTAAAAAACGTAAAAAAAAAATTAGAACGGTTCATATTGAAAATTGCATATTCGACCACACATTATTTGTTGTTTGTGCGATTTATCTGAAAATTGTTCTTTGTTTGTAATTCAAATTCATACACAGCTATATATCGAAATTGGTATGTATTGTATTTTTGTGCACAGGCACAGCAAGGCACAAATGCTATGGAAAATAATTGGAGTCGTATTAAAAATGAACAGCTGGTTGCAACAATAACAGCTATTTCGAATAATCAAATTAAGTGTTTGCCCATATTTAGTAATTACAATAAAATAATGACATAAATGGCACAACATTAAAATATTTACAAAAACAAAGAATGTTTTTCTTCAAAAATTGTTTCGAACTGAGAAAATTCAATATTTTAAAGCATGTTTTACTATAAGTACTTTTCATGGTGCAATTATATAGTCATTCGTTCACAAGGCATATTTATTAACATGCAAAAAGACCATTTTCGATGGCATCAAAAAATTATTTCATATTTTTACAATAAAACTGATTTTATTTGGTTTTCTTTATTTTTTTATTCGTTTTGATTCGCTTCTCATTTATTTTATGGGTCATAAAACTCACAAATCATTTTAGTCATTCGGAATGAGTGGACGGATTTATGGTGTATTGATTAGGTGACACGCAATGGCCATTTGAAATGACAATGGCGAACAAACTTCAGACTCTGAATGCCTAAATCGTACGAATTTTTTTTTATTTTAAAATCATAAAATTGTTAAGAGTTGAAACGACATTTCAATTAAAATAAGAGAAAAAAAAAATATAAATAAATAAAAGAACATTTTCGATTTCTCATGTCGAATGGTCGAACCAAATACAGAAACAGGTAGAATATTGTTTGTTTGTTTCATTTGGCATTTCTAGTTCAGGTAAAATTTTACATCATGGATTGAGTTCATAATGTAAATGAAATAAAGAAAAATATTTAACTAGGTTAAACAAGGTGACTATATTAAATTACATTTCTTTAAACATCAGAAACATCTCAAACAAACATCGTTTTACTTCTTTTTCTTTTTCTTACAATTTTGTTAACGAACGATTTCATGTTTAAACACTGAAAAAGTCTGCTTTCATAAAAATTCGAAATTCCGATTTTATATGCAAATTCCATAAAGAATTGCTTTTTGTAAACAAGAAATTCCTTATATGCATTTTTTTTTTTTAATTTTATACAAAACGCAATGCATAAACATTTATTAATATAAATGGCATAAGAAGCGATATGTTATGCAAGATTAAGTCTATATATTATTTTTATATTTTATTATTTTAAATTATTAATTGAAATGCTTTGCTGCCTACGCAAAAAGATTTATAATTCCTGTTTATTATAATTTTTTTGCTTTTGTGAAACTAGATTTCTTGTGCAAAAATAATAAAATTATTAAATGGAAAAGTTGCACCAATAAAATTGTGTCGATATGAAAACGTAAAACAATACTTACTGAAAATTTGTTTATATTGCATTTTAAATTAAACAAATTTATTTGTCCATACAATTTTTTTTAATATATCAGCATGAATACAATCAGCAGATTTGGATTCAATTAAAAAAAAAAAAAAGAAAAAAAGAAAACAAATGATATTAAAACTCATAGTCTAGTTTTTGAAGGCCCCCATTTATTTATTTTTTTCCAAACTATCAATCCAATAGATTATTTAAAACGAAAAAAAAAAAATCGTAGGATTTCGTAGGTCAATGAATTGTATAAAGTCTGAATAAATTAATTATTAATGATTATATTTGCGATTGTAAATCGTAAGTAGGACAACATCGCAGTTCATGTTTCAATCGAAAATTCACTTACGATTTATACTCTATGTGAGTAAAATTTCTTTTTGTTTATTAATTAAGAAGTGAAAGATCATTTCTAGATCAATCAAAAATTGTATACAATGAATAGGGGAGTTTTTGTATTCAATTACCTTCTTTTTTTTCCTTTCTTTTTCTCAATATTCAAATGAGAAATACGGTTTTATTTATGATTCATTCCATTAATCATGATCTCATCATTTCAAAAACAAAAATCAATATCATTAATTTTGATTCTTTAAATTAAATTAATATTATAGAAATAACCCATTTCTTTCTTTTCCATTTAAAATTTATGCGAAATAATAAATGATAAAGAATTGTAGTTTGCATAGAATTCAAACGGTTAAAAATAACTAAAATAAACAACTTTTTTTTTTTCTTTCGGTGTTTAAATTAATAATAATAATAAATGAAAAAAAAATTGTAAATTTGCATATACTCGTATGTATATTTCTTTTTCTTTTAGACTCGTGAGCATAGAGTTCATTTTAAAGAAATAATATAATTATTATTCAACGATATTTTTTTTTTTAATAAACAAATATTTGCCAATAGAAAAAAAAATGGTTGATATTTATTGAAAAGGGGCTTCCTCTTTTGCAAGATGTTTAACAAATATATGAGGAAGTATTTAAAAGTTTGTCTATATATACAATTTTTAAGGAATTTCTTTTGTATCATGTCATAAAATAGAAAAAAAATATACCCCGATGAAGTATATATTTTAAATCGATTTATGGTATATTTCAGGTATAATTGGAACAAGCATACAATCGCAATGCTTGTAATATATTATACGTTGGATCATAGTATTATCTGTATAACCTATGTTACAATTAATCCAATACATCCCTTAAATTTACCACAATTAGTAAAACATACTATGACAGCGTATGCAATATTTATTATATGCCCTAGAATATGATTTTTCCAATATACCCGAAATATTACAATTTGGATTGTTTCACTGTTTCATGAATATCAGATTTTCTGAAACATAGTCAAGCTAAAACAAAATTTAAAACTCAAATACAATGTTTCTTTTTGCATTCTGACTCATGAGTTTTCATTAGGGAACTACATTTACATAAACTATAATCGTTAATGTTACACATATATTTGGTGTTTATAATGTGCGTTTTTCAATTCACGGCTAGACCAAACAAACTATTATATCAAAACAATATATTTGAACATAAATTAAATATAGTTAGTATTTTGCAAATATAATAGTACATATAGTTGATACTTTCAGTCAAGGTCGATGGCATGAAATTCAATAAACAAGGGAAAAAATGGAATTTTTGATATGTTGATTTAACACAAAAAATAAATAAATAAATAAAATAAATAATATGTATCGTTCATTTCACCGTAATCTACATAATTATTAATTTATTACACAGGAAATTCTTTGAAAAAAGTACGACACAAGCAAAGTGCAACTTTAGTTAGTTGGAACATTACAATATAATAATTCATATAATTCTGCAAATTTGGATATTAAAAAAAAAAAAAAACTTTTTTCAAATAAATCGTCATGACTTCTGTAGTGATGACCCAGAATAATTCGACAGGGCAGAGCTAAGCTCTTCATAAAATTACATACTTCGAAATATCATTATATTAAAAAAATAAATAAATAAAAAGTTAAAAGTCTTTAAATAAAACGTTATTCGTAAAAATTTACATGATATTTTAAAACCTATATTTTATTTGACACGTTTTCTTCCGCGCGCAACAACACACATGATCTGATCATATGAAAATTCTTTTTGTCCAAAGTACAAGAAACTATAACACAGAGCACAAGCACCATAAGATTATCATCATCATGATTGCATGTTACAAAATATTTTATGTGTATTTGACCGTGCACAAAACAAAATAAAACAAGTTCTCTTGCAATATCAGAATCATTATGTTGGTTGATCATCATCATCATCATCATCATCATCATCATCATCATCATCATCATCATCATCATCATCATCATCAACAACAACTACATCTTATAATTTCATGATAATAATAGTCATCGCGATCATTGTGGCATATACAATATACAGGCAATAATCGACAACCACAATTCCACACTGTACTTACACACGTTTTCAAGGTCCGATTAGGTTGTTCACCATCAAGATGTTTCTTGTTTTTTTTCTGTTCTTTTATTTTTCTCATTTTATTTATTTATTTATTATAATTTTTTTTTTTTTAAAGAAAACCTTTCTTTTGCTGCTTATGCCTTTGTCGTTTATATTATTTTGTGGATCATATACGGATGATGTTTTGATTCTTCGGGTTGTTCCATACGGTTACGTTTATTTATAATAAAAATTCTCGAGCCATTTAAGTTTTTATTTGTTGTCGCACTATATCGAAATGCGTTTAAATACCATACTTATTTTACTTATGAAGTTTTTTTTCTCGTCTTTTTTTTTTTTTTTTACATACTCGATTTCTGCTAACGCCTTACATAAATGCAGACAAAGCAATTATTGTATGTTGGATGGTAGCTAATGTTTGGTTGGTGTATTATTATCGAGGGTTTAACGTTCTCTTTATCTTGCTTTGCAGCTAATATTTTAATTCAGAATTAAAAATAACTTTTCCTTCAATAGGATTTTAAGTTTTTAAATAGAATTATGATGAGAAAAACATGTTAAACAAAGGACATATATTCATGATCATAATAGTGTTGTATTAAAATAGGGTGATAAGTACTCTACAAAGTCTTTAACTTTGACTTTGTGCTTTCGAAATACGTGTTTTTGAGGCAGTTATCGGAATAAGGCCTAATAAATTTTCAAATTTATCATCACCTTCTAATGTCATCTCATCGCAAATAATTTATTGTTGAACACGTATGTAAATTTTGAAACCTTGTTATTATAAACATTTCGTTCTTCTTGTGAAACTATATTGGTTTGGCTGCAATTCATATCTTTCTATAATATAAACATGAAAACAAGTTAACAAGCGAACAATCCTGAGTATGCACTCAGATTGTCATATGTTTGTTGGTTCAAATATAAATGTATGTTCTGAATGACGTGACAAATATTGAATTCTCTAAAGTTTGATTACTAGTTAAAAAATAGTTTTGTTACAAACCTACAGATATTTCAATTCGTTCTAAATCAACAAATAGGGCAAAGGAACGATTCTAATTATTAGTATAATTGCACGACTATTAACTCTATTCTCATTTTAAATTTCATACATATAAATATGCAAAAGAATTGGTTTTGATTTCATTCCTTTTATGTTTATTCGTAGGCAGCACGCATTACAAATAAATTATTTACTACGTATATACTTAGAACAAGAATAATGTAAAATAAAACGAAATATTTATCTCTGCTATTTCCGTTTGAAATAAGAAAAAAAAAACACACACAATATTATTCTTTGTTTATAAACATAAATAGTGGCATAAATAATAATATGTACTTCTTTTTCTTTTTTGTTATTTTTCTACTTTTTGAAAATAATATATGAGAGATAAGTGTGCACACTCTGCGCACAAATACAACAATTAAAAAAACCAAAAAATGTGGTTAAACATCAACAAAAAAAGAGAAAAAAAGAAACAAAAACAAAAACAAATATAAACGTTTTGTTGAATATTTTGTCGGCGAGCAGACTTTCAATAATTCTTTCGATCAATGCGATAATAAAAAAAAAAATAAAAATAACAATTTTAAAAGATAAGAAATAACTGTAATTAAGATATGCGTAATGCATTTCTCGTATATATGGCTTAATAAATGTTACACCTTTTTTTAATTTTAATCTTTTACTTTAATACTGCATTAAATCATGACTAAGTCGTATATTTATAATTCTGCTAATCTAATTTTATCAATTTTTTATTTATTTTTTTTGTGTTTTTCTTTTTTTAATTTGTGACACAGTTATTTTTTTTTTTTTTATCAATTTAAAGTCTAATAACCTTTTACAATGACTTAATTTTAACTAAAAGTGTGATGATTTACTTTTCTTTATTTGAGTTGATTTGATTTATTGGTGGTTTTTTGGTGAAGATTTAACGGACAATTTAATCTGCTTTAAATATAATGGCAATGTTATGTAGCAAAATTGGTTATCTAAAAATGTTAAGTGTCTTTGTTAAAATGTTCGTGACTATCGCCATAATCCAGAAATATCATCCGTTAAGGATCCCATAAAATACAACTGACAACAAAATAACAAAAATATGTTTTTTTTTTTTTTAATTTAAGAAAAACAAAAATAAAAATAAAATAATGCACTTTTCTCTCAAGTATTGTTAATTCTATTCTAAGGTATTTAATACTTTTGCTTATCACTAACAGACACAATTTTTTTTTTCTTTTCATTGCCAAATGTTATTAATCACAAATCATTCTAAGAATAAATTATATCAAAATTACAATGTATCGCAAAATGTATCTCTTTGACTAATTTATTTAGCTTATTATTCATGCCATAATCATAATTGCTTACCAAGTATATTTATGACCATCATGCCCAGACGTTTGTTTGTGTGCGCTGTGATCAATATTTAATTTAAAAGAAAATGAAATGTTATGAATTATGAATAAGCCACATAAAAAAGAATAAACTTCTTTAGAATAATTGAAGTACGTAAACAATTAACATTTTCAGAACAGCATTTTATTTTGCATTCATTTATGTTTGTATTTGCAATAATTGATTATGATTCATTTTATAACTAAACATAAGTCATTATTTTAATTGATTTTGATTATTAATTTTTGCTGCTGTTAACACTTGGCAATTTACGATGGCACAAACATATGCACCACATCTTTGCAAATAAATTCAAGTGGCGCTTTCGGATAAAAGCATCATTAATATTCATATATTAAGAAAAAACAGACGCGAATTTGAATGCGACGTTGAAATTGAATCGAGTTGGTTTCTGGTTTGTGATACAAAAGGTGAAATGACCTTTAAAGTGTTTAAACGAGAAAAAAATTCAGATGAATTGAATAAGAAGGATTTGTCTAATATTGTCGAACATATGGTTACTGACTTTTAGGGTAATAAGCATCGATGCATATGACCCGAAACTCAAGATTCAAACAAAGTTTAAGGTTTCTCGTTTTTGCTAAACGAGTTAATGCTTACCGCCTTAACAATGTTATAAAAGCAATGCCTTATGAATATTAAACACTTTTATACTTTTGATGTTTGTTGCAATGAAGCGAAAACTTTGCATTAGTAGGAGTTGAATTTGCTGATAATTTTTGTTTTTTTTACAGAGCTGCGTTGTAATTTTTTTCTTTTCTCTATATTGCTTTAATTGTTATGAAATTGGCGAGACACAATCCACGCAATGTGAGAATTAACCAGCCATACTTCATTGAATTTCTTTATACGAACTCATTTATGGTAATGAGCTAAGGTTGAATACAATATAATTTGCAATGATATATAATATACTATATATTTCTATTATTTATGTGTATAAAGCAATTAATATTACGTAGATGACGTTTCAAGTCTTATTGTTGTAACTGTTTGCTTTTATTATGTGGGTTTATTGGATTTACATTTTTATTTATTTATAAGAAATCAAAAGTAAGTGCACTTTTATTTTCTATAAAACAATTAATATTTATTTAGCTTGTAATGTTATAATGTGATGTACTTTATAAATTATAATGGAAAATAATTCCATCAACGTTTGAAAATGGATAAAAAAAAAAACAGCTTTCGTATTTATTTTAGACATTTTTGAAAGCCATATTTCTCTCTTTCTTTTTTGTTCAATCGGGATATACCAATATTAATT
>JAABKK020010666.1:24501-56699 GCA_011634745.2 Catotricha subobsoleta
TACAGATGCAATATGTAGAGCCAAATTTTTAAGCTCTAGTATATTTTGAACTGTTAGTGAAGTTTACTACTTTAATGTTTGTCGATATACCTTATTATATTAATATGCCAAAAAGGAAATAGAATAATTCATTGTCAATGGTTCAGCATGGTTTTGAATACATTTGGTGGCTAATTTTAATGACCATCTTAAAGTGTTACGGCAAATTGAATATAATAAATCGGAAATTATATTACTTGTCTAATGTTAATTACAACGTAAATAGTCAAAATCATGAATGTTATCAATTCTTGTAATGAACAACATACCAAATCACTGAGACCACAAAACCAATGAAATATAAAAGTTCGTAAATTAATCTTCTAAATATTTCAGAATTTCTGTGAATAGTTTTGCATGATGTTGGTAAATAATATAATTGTTGAGTAACTGTCGATGTCCGTTCATTCCAAAAGCTAATCATAATAATTCTTAATAACACATAATAAATAATAATAATTATGTTTATATTCACATAATATTATAATAAACATTGGGTATGTCTTGTTTTAATGGATGAAATACAGTGAATCTTTCGTATCGGTCAGTAATAAAAAATTCCTTTCAGAAAAAACAAAATGAATTATTATTTTAAAAAAAGAAAAGAAAAAAAAATCATAATAATATTTGTTATTATGAACGTGATTTATAGTTAATTTACTCTTGTCACTATCACTAATCACAATTTATAATCTGTTGTTCTCTCTCTTTCTATCTCTCTGTGTCATGAATATTATTTTCATTTTATGTACCTATACTTGGCTTAAGTATTCATAACATAATAAAACGTTTAAATTGGCTTTATTTTTCTCTTCTATTTTTGTTGTCAGTTTCAACATAATCAGGTATATCACACGTCTAACCACCATTTAATAATTAAAATTCTTAAACTTTCATCAAATGCTTATTCAATTATTTTGAATTATAATTGCATTTGTCTTGTAGCGGCATTTTATAAACGTTCTTACATTTTATTGAATGCGCTTTTTAATTGATGAATTCAATTATATGATTTTCAATGAAAATGATTTTTTCTTGACGCCACCAAGTTTCAATGAATTTAATGAATAGAATTTTGTTTTAACCCCTTTTAATAAATTTGCAACGAACAATTTCCATAAAATACGTTAGATATATTTCTGTGCAAATATTGAATTACATTTAAGTCGGTAAGGATTACAGAGCCACCTGAAATCATTTCAAATACAAAGTAAAGGATCTATTAGATAAATCGAATATTTTCCTGTGTTTGCTGTTTTTTTTTTTTTATGGATTTGCTAGCAAAACCTGCAGTCAGACCATATAAATGGCTTCACATAAATAAATTTTATATCAATTACATTTTTCACAAGCGATATTTTGTCTGCTTTTAAATATTATATCGATTAGATTTAAGTTTAAACAACTATGCAATGCAATCAATACGAAAATATAATTTCAATAAACCTAACCTTTTCCTGTCGGAAGTCAAAATAAAAGAAGAAAAAAAAAAACGATTATATACACGATATTCTGTGTCGTTTCCACAACATCACATCCTAATTCCTATTTACACTCACCCATTACCATATTATATTTAAAAAAAATTGTATTCCCCGCAGTAAAAGCAAAATGTTATGAAAATAAGAAAACAATTTGCACTTTGCAAAATGTACTTACTTAACTAATACAGTTTTGTCTATTCGTTCTGTTATGCATTATTCTAGAAATAACGATTGAAAAAATAAAAAGAAAAGTATAAACTTGATGGAATTCCATTTCCATAACAAAATATTACGTGATTTTGTTGTTGTCACTTTATATGTTTTATGAACATTTATATTGTAATTTATTATTATTACATAACAGCTATTCTGCTATTGTATCCAAGTGGTAGATGAACACTTTAAAGACGTGAAAACGAACATGAAAAACATGAAAACCATGAAAACCATAAAATTAATAACTAGAGGAGATTTTTGTGCTTGAAACACTTGCATAATTCATTCATCTTATATACCTATGTTTTTTTTTTGTGCATATCCTCACACAATCAGAAGTGACTTGATATTAATTGCAGCTATAGTTTTCGTCGTTTGGAATTATTTGATTGAAAAAGTAATTTCTGAACGATTTTTAGTCTTTTAAAGTATTTAGTCTTTTTTTTGAAAACTTTTAAATACCATTTAAAACTAACATCCAACTAATCCATTAAGTGGATTTTTTCTTTTTAATAACATCTCTAAGTCGAGACTTATTTTTCTGCATCATTGCATTTAATTTGCTTTTTTTAATAAAAATTAAATAATTTTAATACACAATTTTTTATTACAGTTTTTATTTTCTAATTGTGAAATTTGTATTAGTAATGTTTTAATGACTAGTCAAATAGTGTTAAAGGAAAAAAGATCACTAGATTTCTTTGTGGTTTTTTTGAAATTATTAAACATTTAACATTTTATTAAAATGGATTTCCGATTTCTACTTTCTGAAATCGATAAAGTTGAATAATTTCTGTACAATTTAATTGATTCATTGTTGTCGATCTCCTTGCGTTATAAGTACAATTCTGTACTTATAAATACATCAATCCAGATCAGTGGATAATGTGGATTTCCATATTTTATTGATTGATCTACCAATAAAAGTTTCATGACTAACTGTGATCAAACTTATTTGGACGGAATATCCCAATTTAATTTAATGTAATTTTTGTGATTAAATGTTAATTGGATAATTATGTATCTAATTGATCAAAGTTTTTTTTTTTTTTAATTGTTCCAATTCATTTGTGTGCTAAGCCCATTTTGATCACATAATTTGTATCTATCATTTTGTATAATTTACTTTGTACTTATTTGGAATCTTAATCCAATTAAAAAACAAAAAAAAAACATTGAATAACTATTATAATTAATGAAACTATAATAAAATTTTACCATGAATGAATTGCGAAACAAAGAAATGAAATATTAATTAAATTATTTGAAACACAGAAGCAAATGCTTGAACCAAGGCATAATATTGAATTTACTCATAATTATACAAATATGAATATTCTTGCAGGACTTGTGGTCAAGATTTATTTCAGTTTAAAGAGCAGCTCTATCTTTATGATTTAGTTTAATGTTTACATTTCTTATGTAGAATAGTAACCCAAAGTCTTGTAAGAATACAAACCGTTATTATTAGTACAAACTCACCATTCTTTGCCAAATAATTAACGAGCAAATATTTCAAAATTGAAAACATAAATTACATATAATAAATTCTTCACTTGATTGATATTACACAAATGAAGAAATCATAAATACATTTCAAACCAATTATTAATATTTTGGCCTTTCAAGTATTATTTAGTTCTGACATATCTGAAGCAAATAAATCACAAGAAAATAAAGAGTTGATAATTTTTTTTTTTTTAAAAAAAACTCAACCACATATCCATATTATCTATGCAAACATGTATGGGTCATTCCAACCCATCCATTGAATATCGCAACATAATTTATGTTCCACAAACTTAACCGTCGATATATCAATATTATGAAAATAACCAGATCAACAAATTATAGTTCGAAACTAAAATTAAAATAATGATAATAATAATAAAAAAAAAAAAAAATCGAAACCAAATAAAGAATGAATTAAAAAAAAAAGAGAGAGAAAAAAAGCAAGACCTTTTTTTAATGATGCAACAATTTATTACACACATTCAAATAAGAAAGTAATAATTTCTTTCATTTAAAATTAAATACATTTTAATTGATACTCTCTTCACTATATATTTATTTTACTTTATTTTATTATTAATGTCGTATTTCATATTTTATTTTAAAATAAATTCCATTAACAAGTAAACCGTATAAAGTAAAATATATTTCATTTTATTAAATGAAAAACAATAAATTTTCGAAATATTCTCTCGTGTCAGTTTCAACTGATTTAATAATAAACTAACTTCAATATAGAAAATGTTTGATGTGCTGCCTGCTACCACATATCATATCATATTTTTCTTGAATCTCACGTTAAACTTTTCATCATTGTGCCAGCCTATCTTTTTAACTGGTCATACACTTTACTACCGCATGCTACATTAACAAAATTATTATAAAATGATGAAAATGCTTCCGTGTTAAAAATATTTCATTTAAACGATGCAAGCAAAACAACGACAAAATCGTTTCTAGACTATAAAATTTAATATTAGTGCAGTGCACAATATTATAAGAGATTTGAGTTGAGTATTTATATATATTAGAAGACTATTTCTATTTTAGACTGTAGTCAAGATGAGAGGTATCTTGAATAAAATGACATGTTATTTTTTTTATTTTTTTTTTGTTTTGATGTTGAATGAGATGACAAGTATTGTTATTATTACTTAAATATCAAAATGTAATTTAATGATGAAAATTTTGCAGGTATTAAGAATCTATCAAAGATCCAGATTGGTATCTCTTTTCAGACTTTGATATCATATCGAAAATTGCTGTTGTCATTTGATATTTTATAAATTTCAAAAAAAAAATCTATCACATTTTAAAGCTAGAATATGACTTAAAGTAAAGTTAATCTTTCTGTACGTACATTCATTATCAAAATCAGTAACTGTCTGTGTTTAACTTACTTTTCAAAATAAGGAGTAATACACAAGATAGTTTTTAAGTATGAATATACATTTCTATATGGAATAACAGATCAAGATTGAAAAATATGATTAAGTGCTAACTTGATTAGCTTCTTAAGAATAGGTTAAAACATTTTTGAATGTGACTATAGTTTTTATCCCATGAAAATTTTATCCATCGAACATTTTATGTTCAGGAGTTTATGAGACCAAATGTATTTAAGTCGATCGAATGTTGACACATTTTGATCGAATTGCTAATCTGTTAAGAAACAGTTAATTATACTCAATTCAAACCTAAATATTCTTTCATATTAATTTTCAATCAGTTGATTAAAAACAACAAATTTGAATGTATACCTGCAGGTATATTTCACAATCAGATAAAATATAATTATTTTATTTTGTAAACACTCTAAAAATAACAAAAATCATTATTGACAAGAGCCAAAGAGAGATATACGAAAAATGGACTTTACAGAGTTTATAATATAGACATTTGCTTTTCAAATCGGAACCTTTAATATATCGGTGAAGACAGTTTTAATTTTATTGCTTTGGGCTCTTTATTAAAAATAATTAAAGAACATTAAAATCAAAGAAATATAGTTATTATGTGTTTATTTGTATATTTATGTTTCATTATGCCAAAAACAAACAAAAAAAAATTACCATTTCTTTTTTTTTTTTATTCATTTCTATTTTTCTTTTTTTTTGCAGGTAAGTAGAAGAACCGTTTCTATAACATATGACTACTGTGCTGCTGAACAACTGTCATAAACTATTCGCTATTACAATAAAAAAAAAAGGTATTAAAACCTAGAGGTAAATTTGGTAGTAACCGAAAATATCAATGTGGGAAAGTCAATCTAAAATGAATACACACTCACAATGTAAGGTGTATTATTATCATTACTTATTAATATCAAACATGCTTTTGAAAAATCCGCCATCATCAATCATACAAACGAAATATTGTTAATTACATATTGATTAGGACTATAAAAATATTCATAATACTTGTTACTAAAAAAAAAAAAAAAACAAAAAATATAGAGATTATAAATTTTAAATTACCAAATGAAGATGAATTTAAAAGGTAAAAAAAAAGACAAAAAATTAAATAAGCTAAATCTTATCTATTATTAATTAATAAGCTCTGATATTAAAGAGCTTTTTTTTTGTAAATATTTGAGGTAGCCAAGCTGCCGTTGGTTCTTTCTTTTTTCTGTTCTAAACAATGAATAATTTCGATTTTAACTGAAATTTAATGCACGCATCGTACTTACATTATATAAGATACATAATTTCATAAATATCTATGTTAATGGTAAATTCGATATACTCTGGAAAAATAATTCTTTTTTTTTTTTTCTTGAAAAAAATATTATAAATTTAATCGAATTTGACGGTTTTGATTTGTTGATATGCACGTGTTGTGTCAAATTACACCGAAAATAAGTCGAAAAAAAAAATTATTGAAATATTTTAAGTATCGTACTTAGCTTACCGTATAATTATTATAGCTTGCATTATATGGAGAAAAAAATAATTCATTTAACATAAATTTAATATTCATTCATATTATTTACATTTATTTATTTATTTTTTTTTTTTTTAATTTCATTGTACGCGATTTTGAAATGCATTTCAGGAAAGAAAATTATACACTTAATTTCTTTTCAATATTAAAACATAATTCATTCTGGTCAGATAACGGTTGTTATTCTTTATTATTTTTTATTTTTTTTAAAATAATATTAACACATAGAAAAAATCGCATTCTTTCCGTGTCTTAAAATACATTTTTTTCAATTTAATGTTCAATTATTTGGACTAGTTAGTTATTGTGTAACTAGAGTGAAAATGGTTGAAGATTCAAGCATGAAACTGCACACAAGTGTCTTTTTAATACATAAAATGATTAGCAACAAGAAATCATCAAATACTTTTCTTTTAAAGATAGTAAATTGAGTAAGTATCACTCATATTTCTTGAAATTCGTTCAGAATTCAAGAGAGATGAAGTTTCTAAATGAATCGAAAAAATTTAAGACTGAATTTATTATTTAACAGTTTTTGATTACGACAATTGTGATTTGTGTGAACCAAAATTCATCAATTATAGAAAAACAATAGAAAAACTATGGTACCTTCAGAATTAATTAACATATGCATTCCTTTACAAGTATTTTAATAATAAAATGAAATAATTTAAGTGAACAGCTAGGTCTTTGGCCCACATGCGCGTGCAAAGTAAAGAAAAATCAAAGTCATGGTTTTTACCTCTTCAATTTTTTTTTTCTTTCTTATTGTATTTCATTTACTATGGCTTTTACACATTGATTATTATGCATTACTTATATTAAAAGCGCGGTCGCCTTTAACACAAATCCGAATGATCAGTGCTTGGTTGCATGGTAAAATCTCATTCTCATATTATGTTTATGGTTACTAGTTAGTTCATTAAGATTTACCGTATGTCCGTATAGTGTTTTATTTTAATAATAATAATAATATTTTGTAAATACATTAAGTCAAGTGCCTAGTGGCGCAATATAAATTATTTACAATCAATTATTCAACTCTTCTGGTCTTGAATAAAAAAAAAAAAATCATTTAACTTTTATTGGATTTCCTTTTGTTTTAGTTTTTTTTTTGTTTTTACCAGAGATCTCACCGTCTCTTTTTATTATTTATTTTATAAAATTGTAAAGAGTATTTTCATTATTTTTTGTTTTTGTTTTTTAAACTTATTAAGATTTTTGTAGATTAACAGGAAATTGAAGATGTTCATTAAGTGTGCAAAACAATTTATTTCAATTTTCTCAAAAGCAAATGCTAATATTTTCAATGATTTTTAATTTTAAACTATGTGAAAATATTCTTGTTTGTAAAAATAGTTCACCTTGTTTTTTTGCGTTAAGTATATGAAATTTAAATTAGATTATTTATCATTAAAATAGTGCCTCGACGCAGAATTATTCTGATTAAAGCGTTCAATGCTACATAATTAATAATCTTCTTCTTTTTAGATTTAAGGCTGAATGTGGAATTACCTTCCAATTTTTATTTCTCATTCAATCTAATTTTTTTTTTTTGTTTTTGCTTTTGTCTCAATTTTAATATGGGCAAAATATATAATTTATGTTTAGCTTTCACTTTTTTTTTGACCAGTCTCCAGCTTACCTTTCGTCTAAATTATTAAACAGCTCAAATTCTATTTTAGCATCGATATTCTTTTAATAATATCGCAAAGTTTCGCTTTCACCCAAAACCATTCGTTCTTTTTTCTATCATTTCAAATCGTTTATGTAACCGTAAAGAAAGTATTATTTAATTTATTTTTTTTGTTGATGGTCTTAGGAAAAGAAAAATTGCTAGAAAATCATTTCAATTGGAAGAACATCGCTATGATTTTTAATTGAATCAAAACTTAACAATAAGCTTTAATATATCCGATGTCGTATTACTTATCAGTTCTTCTACATTAATTTACATGATTTGTAATATACTCTATGAACGGAAATGAATTCAAATCGACTAGATTAAAACAATTTATACGTAATTTTTAAAAATAATTTTTAACATCATTTTTCCGCATCTACATTTCATAATACATGAAAGCATAATTGATTCTGACACGAAAAATCTTTTATTCATTTTATATATAGAGCTGGGACGTATCATAAACATTAAACCACAATATTAATAATATACAAAAATAACAGCAACAATTTCATTCATTAAATTATGTGCAAGAACGAGAGAAAAAAAAACAGAAGATACCCGACTGTGCTTCGATTAAAATCAAAGATTATAAAAGGAAAAAAAAAAATAATAATAGAAATATATTATTGAGCCGCCGTCTATTTTTACTTTTCACCTATGATGATGATTGCTGTTGTTTAATAGTGGTGCTGATGTTGATGATGTATAAATGTTGTGCAACAACTCAGCATCTTCATCTAGAGAGAAAATTAGTTCAATCAAATACATTACCATTTCTGTTTACAATAATATGAAACTGAAATTTTATAATACATTCTTACATTTTCTAACAATGGATTTTGAATTTCTTCAATCAATGTTAATTAAGTATTAAAAGCAAAGAGATTTTTTTTTTTATTTTGGTATTTTTAATGTTCAATTAAAACTATCCCTTCACTTGCTTTACTTGCTTCACTTCTGTTATGTGTTTTCGTATTGTTGAGCAAGCATATCAAAATGAAACACCAAACAATTTTCCATGAGTTTTATAAGTAAGATGCTTTTAAGTAGATGCAATCTAAAATGTTACATAGCAACGGATAAATATTATGTGCAATTGTGTGAATGACTGAATATATTAAGAAAAACATCTCACTCAAATCAAAGTCAAATTGGTAATTTCTTAATCATCTTTTCTTTTGATATATTCTGCTGTCTTATTAGAAATTTGTATAAATATAGTGATGATGATTGTCTATTGTACTGTACCTCGGTTTGTGACCTGTGAGCTTAAGCTTCAGAATAAGTTGCATAAATCTTTCATGCCCTTTTATATATTAGATTTTTATAATAGACATTAACTATCAAAAATTTAACCAACCTATGTCATGATGATGAAGATTTGATGTGTGGGAAATTTTTTAGACTTTAATTAGAATTTAAATTCATGTACATTAATTTATTTATAAAAGTGAAACAGAAATACATTTTATGGTTTGATACTAATGGGTTTTTTTCTTTTCTATTTATTTTCTATAATTATCAAGGAAGCATACTTTAAATTTTTATAAATAAAAATACAAGATAGAAGTGATCTTAAGGGTTCTTACCATTTTTAAAGTGACATGAGAATGATTCTATTATTTTTTTCTCTTTATTATTGTTACTTGCGGAGCCAGTTAAACATAATTTAATCCTAAACGGTTAAAGTATAAACTGAAGTTAACTGTGTTCAAAATGTATTGGCATTAGAACTAAATCTTTTGACTAGCATTTTACATGAAAAATAGTGGCCTATCATAAAACTTAACACTAACGGATTTGAAGAACTGACAGTTTTTGCTTTTCAATAATCGAAAGATCTGACAAACAATTATTGTTTATGCTGCCCTTGCGTTCAAAATCTAAAATTATGATTACCATCAAAAAAGAGGAAGCATGCTTGCAATTTTATAGCCGCCAATTTTTACTTTATTATACTACAAATATTTTGTGTATTTTTAATCTAATTTAAAATGCCAACATTTATGTTAATAAATAAAATATTTTTCATTATTTTAATCGAAATTAGCATATTTACATATATTTTTTTCTTAATTTTTATTATCGTCGGTTTAAAACGCTAAATAATGTAATAATGAACTTGAAAAATGTATACAAAAACAAAATTCGAATATGATTTTATGATTTTTTTTTTTTTTTCTTGTTACTTACTTTTTAAGTGAGAATTTATCAAATTGAAGGCAAAAGAAAAAAAACCAACAGAATATGAAAATTAATTACATTCGTTCGGGTCAAATTAAAAAGTGTGGTAAGCACATTTTTCTTAAAGAAGACATTATAAAATTGTTTGCTTCTATTTTTTTGTGTCGCGCGATTTCAGTATCTTAATAAAAAATAAAATAAAAATAAATAAATATATATATATACATATATATATATAATTCTTACCTGAGTTTTTGATGGCCTTATGTTTGCGTCGCCCCATTAAATTATTATTATAATAAAGAAATTTATTTCAATTTCGCCAAACACAAAAAAAATCGTGATTTCATTTTGGTCGCACATTTTTTTTTTTTTGATTAAAAAAGAATTATAATTTATATACATATATTTTTTTTAACTAACTATTTTTATTATTTGTTATTTTTATTTGATTTTATTAGATTAGATTAGAAAGTTAATTTTGTTGTGTTTTTTTTTTTTTTTGTTTTGTATTTTTAATATAAATTTTCATTTTATTTTTTAAATATAATTCTTTCCAGTTTTTACTTTAAATGTGCGCGCGCGCTCACAGATTGATTTGAATTGTGCATTTATCATTATCATCATATAATTGAATTTGAAATATCATATTCGTTAAAGTGAATTTGAATTTGATTTCGATATGGTTGTGCGCGAATCGATAATCTATTGAAAACTTATTGAAATTGAAATAGATTGATTATTTTTACTTTCATCCAATTCATATTTGATTGTTTGCGCACAGTTAAGCCCAGACTATTGAAAAGCGATGATAAGATGTTTTCGATGCCTTTTCATGCAAAAATTATAGGTATATTTTTTCTTTGCATTAGGCTTAAAGCAAAATATCATCATCTCTTTTGTTTTTATTCAATCGATTTGTTTTCCCTCTTTGTGATATAAAAGATACTTTTGCGGAACATTTGATATGTTATGTCAATTATGTTACTAAAAAACTAAATAGAAAAATATCTATTTTTGTGTTTAAAAAAAAAAAACTGTTATTTTGTTTGTTTTAAGAGCTGTGCTTTTAAGATCAAAATTCAAATATTGGTTAAAAATTATATAAAATTCATGTAGTTACTTACGTTACGTAAGGCCAAGCACACTTCTTAATTTTGTTTTTTTTTTCTCTAAAAGTAAACGATTCAAAATTAATGGATTTTTTCTTTTATTTATCTTTAAATAATATACCAAATAATTATAGAAAATTATACTAAAAATTTTAATATGAAAATAATCGAAACAAATAAAACTCAAAGAAAAAAAAACAAACTTTTGTTTTTCTTTGAAAATTAAAAAATTGGCATCCATTTTATTACAAAATTTGATATTAAAACTATTATTATTTATAATTTAAGTGGCTTTACATTATTCATTATTTATGCAATTGCTTTTGGGTAATTAGGTTACGTCAATGAAATGATCATTTGTGGGCATTATACCGTCGGTGCTCCAATTTCATTAAAAACAAAAACAAAAACAAAAAAAATCTTAAAGGAAATCCGCATAGTTGGATCTAAAATCAAATTTTCGATAAAATATTATTGAAAGATTATTGATGAAATCTTTCTTTGCTTTGCCAATTATTAATAAATTACTGTTACTGATAAATAATGACTATGATTTGAAATAGTTACGTGTTTACAATTATTAAGCATTAATCAAATTTTGTTCAATGCAATGCTTTTTTCCAATAAAATATTATTTTACCCTCATTTGAGGTCTAATAAAAATAATTGTTATATGTTATAGAATTATATCATCCACATCCACAGTAACACTATTCAAAGTTCAACAATCACAGAAAAAAAAAAAAAAAACATTAATAAATGAAATAACTGCATGCAATTAATTTAATTGAATTTATTATTTTAATTAAAAATGCTCTTTAAAATTTAATTTTGTAATTATCGTATTTTAACATTTTATCTTCATAATCATAATATACAACAAAAACAAACAACAACAACAATCATTCTCATCGACAACAAAAATTACAAGATCAAACATATGGTTGTGTTGTAATTGATGGCAATTATCTCTAGTTAAAATTATGCCTATGTTTACATTTACAATGAATGTGTGTAGGCTGTTACGCGTTTACATTGTTTTAGATGAAAAAAAAAAAACAAAGAAAAGTGAAATGAATAAAGTTATTAGTTTATTACGTTTGTATTCATAAATTAAAAAGATGAAAAAAAAACAATACGTCGAAATGAAAATATATATATTTTCCCAACAACGTATAAGTTACACCAGAATATTTACTGAAACTTTTTATTGAAAATGATTGAATAATCAATAACCATTCTTTGCGTGTAACGTTTCGAAATTCTTTAATTTTATCAGCTTGCTTTTCCTGAGTCTCATCTTAAAACAGATAGTAGATGATTTGCTTTAAGAAATTTTTCTTATAATTAAACAGATTATGTATAAATTTCGCCAGTTGACCAGAAATTGTTTCTCTTAATTATTAATTTTTTCATGTACAAAATCTATGCTTAATGTTCACAAGATTTTGTATGTTTTCTTTATTTGATTGAATCACTTTTTGATGAGTCTTCAACGTGATTTTATACAATTTGATGTTAAATGCTCTCTGGCATCATGAAAATTTCCTTATGATTCAATTTCAAATTTAAAAATAAATTAAATAAAAACTATACAAATTTTAACAAATTTACATTTCTCAGAATCGGATTTCATATAATAAATTAACTTAACTACCATAAAAAAAAAATATATATATATTTTCTACAGGAAATTTATTTATAATTTTTTTATGATTCAATCTTTTCAAAAATTTAACCTCAGTTCCAAGTGCTATTGTACTTTACTTATTATTATTTTCATGACGATTCCCGCCATACGAGTTCAAATGTTGAACATATAATTTTTCTGGTATTGTATATATTTGTGTTGATTTAATATCATAATAATTTTCTCCATTACATTTACAACGACGCGGTTAAAGTATATTTAATAGTTTTCACAAAACCTGCAATCAAATGGAGATGAAAAATAACACTATAAATAACATTATTATTATTATTATTATTATTATTATAAAATCATCACCCGTAAATATTTATAAATAAAACACTGCATGTACAAAATAAAGATTTAAAATGTATAAAAGTACCTGGCGAGAAGTGACTATTGTTTTATATCATAAATATACTGATTAAAATTTATTGCGAAACGGTCAATGGCTTTTGACAGTAAAAATGGACAGCAGAATTTTTCTGTGATTTCTTTTTTTTTTTTGTTTTTTAATTTTACTTTATTTATTTCACTGTATAATATTCCATAAAAATTATTACCAGCTACTGCTGCTGACCAAGTGCAAAGCAATTATTTTCATAAATGGTTGAGCAAATAGAGTGCGGTAGAAAAATAATACCTATATTAGCTTTGTCAGTGATGTAGAATCATTTTCAAACTATTATTTTCATTTCAATGGTATAAGTTTGAACTTCTCGGGAACAATTTGTTTTAAAAATGAACAAATTTGTAACACGAAGATTTTTTTTTTTTAATTTTGTGGGAAAAATGATTTGTTTTGATCTAGCAAATACATAAAAACAATTTTTAATCATTTCCTTTTGTTAACAATTTAATAATATAAATCATGTAAAAGACAGATAGAAAAAAAAAAAAAATTGTTATGATTATTATCATGTTGACAGAGGAAATCAAATTCGATGAATTTTTGCTTAGTAACTTAGACTTTTTCCAATGAATATTGACAATTGTGTCTTAGATAGATTTATTTACTTTATATATATGATGAATATGATGACAGAGATTTAAAAAATTTCATTTAAATCCATTCCATTTAAATATAGATTTTACTCAAAAGAAAATGACTGACGACGAAAAGTAAAATGCGAAGAATCCAATCACATTTTAGGCCAGCATTTTGTTTATAAGCGCACTAACTTACAGATATTATACATTATACATTTCCACCGACCGGCTAGTTTTTAAAATGAGGCCATACCGGCCAAATTCATCATCTACTATGGAATGTTTTAAAAGACATATTAAAAATGTGAACTCTAATCAAATTAATTGTTGTATTCGTTTTTCGAGACCTAAATCACTAAAACCAACAATCTTAAAAATGTATACGATAATTAAAATAGGAAATAAATCAGCTCTACAAAATCACGTCTACAAACAAATTCATGCAATCGACTAGATGTTAAAGAAAATGTCATCTATGTAATATTATACTTGTTCCAAAGGAAAAACATAACCAATTTTAAATAATAATTTCGATACTTAATTTAAATGCTTTTCAATAATTATATACGATTTGATTGTAAAAGAAAAGAAAGCATGACATATATTTATTGAGCTATTAAAGAATATATTGTTTTTCATTTAAATCAAAATAAGTACACGATCGACGTGCGTTCCACTGCATCACAAATCTATAAATATCGATTAGCTGAAAAATGTTTAATACAAAATTCGTTTCCATTTGCCATTGATTTTGAAAATATATGAAATATTTAAGCGTTAATCGCATTTCTTTCTATTATTAAAAATCTATTTCATGTCTGATGTCTGCCATATAAATAATGAAATAAAATTTGTAATAAACATGAAAAGAAAAAGTTTTTTTTTTCTGGTTGTAAGAACATCAGCCACACCTTTAATATGCGCGTACTTATGTCAAGTCACGGTAAACACACTTAAATATCCGTTCTTTATAAAACAAAAAAGAAAAAAGAAAAAAAAACAATATAAATCGTTGAATTTAGTTCGAGCACATTTCCTAATAAACTTTTTCCATTAAATAAAAACCAACCGAAGTACCGCGCGTATTTTTTTTTTTATTAGATGCTGTAGTTCATTATTGCCATTTATGTCACTATAGTGATCAATGATTATATTATTTATAAATTGACCAATATAATATTTCTTCATTGTCTGTTTTGCGAAAACGACCAAACATTATAAAAAGAAAATACAATTTTTCTTAACAAACATTTCGTAATTTGTTAAGATGCTCGCCAAATCAAAATCAAGCGCGATTTTAAATTATAAAACGAAGAGGAATATTTATTAAATAAATGAGAATACAAAAGGCAATATAAAAACATAAAACCACAAAACAACAACAACAAAAATTGCGCGTCAATTGACACGAAAATCGTGCTCTGCTTTCCTTCCTTATTGCCGATGTTGATGATGATGATTATGATAAATTGGTTCAGGAGTGTCACTGTTGTGTTGTGTGCGCGATATAAAGATCAATGCATTATAAATTTAATAAAAATAAAAATGAAAAACGAAAAATTTAATTCAAAATATAATTAATGATTGAGGAACGGCTACATAAAAACAACATCACTTCAGAAACAAACATATAACATATTTTGTTTTTTTTTTTTTAAATAACCGCGACGACAACAACTAATGCGGTGTTGTTAATCAATGAAGAAAATAAATATAAATGCAGGTAGTTCCAATTTGTATTTTATTTTTCTTCTTCTTTTTCTTTAATGATAAACTGTTATGTGTAAAATTTATCGTGCATCCATTTTCTGGTCGTGGTCATTGTTCATTATTCATCCATTATTATTATTATTATTATGAATTTTGCAAACGTAATTAAGAAATTGGGAAAATAAGAAAAGTGAAAGTTTGTGTTTTTTATTCTTTTTTTTTTTTATTATTTTATTAATCCTGTTGTTCTGTATGGCACATCCACCAAATCAACAATATATAAGTATTATATATTAATTCAAATGCGCTTAAATTAAATGACTTTGATGATGCATAAAATCAAATTTTCTCATGCATAATTTAAAACTACTTTATGTGTATTTTATACCTTTTTGTTTCTTTCTTCATTTATATATTAAAAAGCGCACACGACTTTATGGTTTACAGGATTTGGATTTAATAAAATATTATAAATTATAATAAGAAGAGGGAATAATAATAAGATTCAATGTCACCATTTGCACTTTAAAAGTTTAATCAGTTTAGGAACGTTAGTTACAAATTATATGAACATATACATGAACATTGAATATATGTTAGATTCATGGCCCGATTTAATTTAATATTGTATTTGCAATTTATTTTCAAATGCTACAACGTTAACAAAATGTTTTATGTTAAGGAAGTAATGATTTTCAAATATCTGCATAGCTATCCGACTGTTTACATGGTTTCAAAGAACTGTTTTAAAATTTCACAAATTGATGTTTATATTTTTCTAGTAATATCGAATTTTGTCCATAACAAACATTTATAGTCATATAAGCAAATCAATCCCAATCATAGTAAAATATATGAAAACTACAAACACAATATAAATTGTATGAAAATTAAAAGCATAAACAAACAAACAAAATTACCATAAATAGGCAGATTCAATCACTTGAAACAATACGAAATCATTACCCGTATAATCTGCTTTTGTTTCATAATAATAATTTTAAGCAAATGATGAAAAAAAAAAAAAAAATTAAATTATATATAAATAAATATAAAACAGCATCACATATATCCATTAGAGAGTCCATATTCGCATTAATTTTAAAATATATTATTATGTGAAGCTGTAGAAATAATGATTGTGAGCTATTATTAAAATATTCATTGTGTTTATTATGATGTTTTCATCATCATCATTCATAAGCCAAACATTTTAATAAATAATAAGACGTAAATGTTTTATTAATATGTTAGCACATGGAAAATACTTCCTTGTCTAATTTTTTTTTTTTATTATTTATTTAGTTTTTAATTAAATCTAGACGAAAGGGCGTAACCCCGAAATTAAAATATTGATGTTATATGCAGAAATTTCTTGAACGGAAACTCTTGTCAGAGGTGGTGGCTTGATAATAATTATTAAAATGAGATGTTAGTTCATTTTAATTGAAATAATTTACAGCAGCCATTTCTTATAAGATTGTTCTTTTTTTTTTTTAAATATCAGTTAGTATATTTTACATAGAGTTATATTTTGTATAAAATATGTATTTGGAAACAGTCATATTATGATAGATTTTGAGTAGCTTTGATAGAGAATACCACACTTTATGGCCTAGAATTGTATACGATTAATCGAATGTTAATATGTTTACCTTAAATGTACTATATTTAATATCAATTATGGTATATCGTATATTTAAGGTATATTTTGGAAATGGAATTAATTATATGGAATATATTAAATATTTTATAGTACATTTTTCCAATATACCATAATTTGAGTTAAAATACCGTACCTTGTGCAGATATAAAAAATATTTTTTATCAAATATTGTGTCGCCGATAGATTCGGTATAATATTTAGCAGTTCCATCCAAAAATATGAGTTTGAAACCATATTGTTACTTACATTTTACAAATAGAATTCTTCACCACAGGTAAATTTTCTTATTGCACTGATCTTAACTGATTTAAAACACACAATATATTTATTTCTAAGATCTAATTTTTACATGAAATTTCAGAAAGGAAACGCAATATTTCACTTTATTAATAAGTAATAATTTTATTCTCACCGAATGACACAAACCATTCATTAAAATTATCTTGATATTTTCCACCCACTAACATACATTTTAAGAAAACATAAAAAATAATATAATATAAATTGTTGTCGCGTTTTTAATTTTCCGTATTCCATATTTGTAATGTTTCTATTTTGTTTGAACGCAATATTTATTAATCAGTATATTTACACGTTGTGTTGTGTGTATACCACCAACTACTTGTCTTACGGAGTAGGTTAAGTCATATGTTTTTTTTTCTTCTTTTCTTCTATTATGTAATTCATTTTCCATTCAGTTAAAGATTATATTTATAAATTTATGTTGTTGTTTTTTCTTTATATTTAATTTTCAAACACTACGTGTTGTCATCTTGTCTTATTTGTGATGGGAAAACTTTAACCATTTTCGTTTTAGAGCTATATAATTTATAAATTAAATGTGGTGTTTTGTATTTTGTCTTTAATCTCTTTTAAAAAAAATTATTTATGTCACATAAAAAAATAGGTTGTTTAGTAGAACGAAAGTAGTTCTAATATTTTTAGTTTACATCAAAATGTTATACGATCGGAGGCATGAGATATATGTTAAGAAATATTCATTCCTAAGTACTCTGATATGTTCAAAATACGTCGACGGATATTTTATGAAGAAAGCATTCCTAAGATGTGGAGAAAATTAGGCAGACCTCGAATGACGAAAAATTAGCTTCTTATAATAAAAAATCACTTAAAAATTGTTCCTAATAAACCATTCTTCTCAAAATAGTTTTTCTAACATTTTCCATGAATTCTGACTTTGCAATGGCTAAATGTTTGGTCTGATCTGTTTAATTTTAGATACATTTCATATCGATCATTAACCTTTTTTTTTGATTGCGCCGCTATTATATTGAGTAGCGACTTCAATATTTGTCAGACAACAAATTTTGTCACATATTTGATTTGAATTTTAAACATTCTCGCTAAGTATAAAATCAAAATATATATATATATATATATAACATGATCTGTACATGTTTCACCTGTAAATGGTAACGATCCATGACACTGAAAGTTTCACGCCTATAGTCGCCAAAAGAACTAAAATAAGTATATAAGTTGACAATTCTTTATTTTGTTTTTGTTTTCCATAATAATGCCCCAATTTATAGACAAGTAATGTTTTATTGCTTACCTAAATCACTACATAAAATAAAAACGCGTACAAAATTACCGGAATTCAGGCTAGGTGAAGTTAAACGCATGTTAAATATCAACATTAAGCAATAGGTAATAAAAAAAAAAGAAATGAAAAAATCATAATTCTTGTACAAATATAAAACAAAAGTCGAAAAATTACGCTCATTAATATCCATTACCCTGATCGGATGCTTGCCCTCAGCCTTCCCATTATTCATATTTGTATTCTACAGGCCTTTTTCTTCATTATTTATAACTTTTTAATTTTTTTTAATATTATCATTTCTTGCACCGTAAAAGAAATTATTATTAATCAAACAAAAGCATTATAGCAATTATTTATAAATGTAAAAATCAACTAAAAAATATGTATTTATGAAATAGAGAAAACATTAAACCGTTCAAAATCTTGTCTCACAGAGGGAACACATGTAATAAACATTTATGCATTTTAAAATACTAAGAGGTGTATTTCTATTTATGATGATTTATACTGAGCGCAGATAGCAAAAATTTTGAAGTATTTTATTTGTAAATATTCATGCATTGTATATATTATTGGTTTGTAAGTATAACTATATATATGTAGTATGTTCAGAATGATATGTTGTTTTATATATGTTGAAAATACAGTGAAATCTTGGTCAATGTGAATAAAATTAAAGATTGATAACCAAAAGCTGGTCTGAGAATTGGTCACAATATAAAAAAGAAAAATCTGTCATCTTTACATTGGACATCATTATATTCGTCAAATGTATGGTGAAAACAGTTAGAATCTCACAACAATAAATTATTGTGACTCTGGGGTTGGAACTCAGCATTTCATTTTTTGTTTTTCTTTAAATAGTAGTTTTTTTTAGACTATTTCTGTATTTCTTTCAGATCTTAATTATAAAAAAAAATTCTGTCACTTTAAGAAAATCAGTTAATAACGTCTTACTGTATACGAAAAATAAATAATACAAAAATTATTGCACCGCACCACTTGCAAAAATACCTAATGGCAATACATATTATATATCTAAAAAGTGATGTATAATATGCACAAAAACAAACAAAACCTTAATCTTAGTTCGACTGAGATCAAACAACATAACAGAAAACAGCTGAGAGTAAATAGCGAACGTGTGTTAAGCAGAATAGTGATTCAAGTACTTTTTACACTTTAATGTGCAAAAGAAATCCATCCGCAATACATGAAACCATTGCCAAAAGAGATAAATCAGTGAAATATAGAAAGAGGTTCCACTTGAGAAAAATTATCCATGTACATTGTACAAGAATTCACACTGCGCTCGCTCTATATCTCACAATCACGCATTCATTTTTTTTCGTACTTCAAGAGAAGAGTTAAAACTAAAAAAAAAAAATTTGAAATGTATTCTTTTCACCATAACATGTGCGCCACTCCAGTTTTCTTCTTTCTCATCATGAAGAATGCGGTCCACCACCTTCACCAGATATGCTCTCCACTTTAGTAAAAAGAGAGCCACATCTCAGAAAAAGACACATTTTTTTTTATTAAAAAAGAGATGTGCGCGGTTAAACAATGTATTCTGTGTCTCAATCAGCTGTGCTGATGCTACCTTTGAATGTTCATTAAATGTATGCGAACCACAAGCGAACATCGCGGAAAGCCGCTAATACGAAAAGTAACAGAGAATCATTTTTGGTGTGATGGTTTTATTTCTTGCATCGTTTGCGCAACAAATATTGAAACATTGGAGCGGGAGAATGGCGCCGTGCTCTCTATCATTCACTTCATATAAAATGGCCTGCGGCCACTAAATGAATTTCAGTCTACATTACGACGCTGTTCTGTATGGATTTATTCAAATAAACAAATCAAAAAAGAAAACTAAATAAATTTAAATATTAAAAGAAAAGAAATATCAAAACGAAATAATTTTATGTAAGAAAATTATACACAGTGTTTTGATAAAATAAAATAAAATTTGTGCATTTAATCAATTTTTTTTTGAATATTACAAAGTGAGATTTAGTGGATATATTTTTATTTATATAATTGTTTTATTGATTCATGATAAATTTTCCTCCTGTTCGGTGGTGAGAAAAGTTCAAGGATATTTTAGATTTCAAATAAATTCGTATTTTCCATGAACTTTTATTGATCCGTGGCATATTAAAAAATAATGGAACATTTTACAAATTCTCTCGTAACCTACCACAAAATACATTAAAATAATTTTCTCCTGCAGTGTCCTTGTCCCCCCATGTAACATACACATCTTCATTATATTTCTCATCCCGAATACGGTATCCATTATGAAAACATTCTATTGCTACCATTCATACACTAAAATTCATCAGACAGAATAGGACCAAAAATGTATGTCCTTCTCTCTATTTTTCGTTTTACTTTAGCTTGGATTCATTATTATCCATTGTAAAGCTTAATTTTTCAATTGGCAATTGATACACTTAAAAGCACAGAAGTTTTCCTTGTTCAAATACTACTTAAGCATGAATCAATAAAATTTTAATTGAAATCTTTGTTAAATGAGCATAATTTTCTTATCGAATAAATAAATAAATTCCGTAGTTCAGTCATCGAACGGTGTCTTCAAGTGTTGAATTTAAGCTGATTTTTTAGTGTTCTATTTTGGAATTGAAGTATTTTATCAACTTTTTTTTATTGCTTTCAATAAAATAAAAGACTGTGATAAAAAAATAAAACAACTACATCTTCAACATCTCAACTATTTACGAAACATAATTGCAAATTATTCCATTTAACAATGGCTACATATGCGGCATTCAAACACGTTGAATTATATAATGTTGGAAAAGCAAAGAAAAGGTAAGAATCTTCGAAATATATGGCTTTTATATTTTAATTGTGCAAATTATTTATTATGTGAAAACTTTAAAAATATAAATAAATAATAAAGTAAGAATGAAGAAAAAGGAAAAAAAAACTGTAAATGAAAAGAGAGAAGCAAAGATATGAAAATAAGAAATATTTACCGCATTTAGTTAAAGCGAAGAGCTTGCATTTTATATTTATGGAAAAATAAATAAAACTATAAAATGAATAAAAATAAACTGGAAATTAACATGATGTTTAGAAGATAAAGCAAATAGCATTTTTGCTCTATAAAAAAAAAACAAATAAAGAAATAAAGAAATAAAAATGTCTAACAGTAATGTACCGGCACAGCAATGGCAAATGATTGTTGTTCAGCATTCAGATAGATCACTTCAGTTTATTAAAGAACTCTGGATAATTTAATATAGTATTTCTTTTAATGTTCTGCTTCTTATAAGTCGACTGTATAAATTATAAAATGAAAAAAAAAAATTGAATTTCATTAATTATGAATGAGTTTAACATTGCTATGCTATTACGATTTTCGTGCCACATCAAAGAGGCGTAAATTCAATTACCCATCCGCACACTGTCTACTTAACAGTAGTTTAATATATAATTTGATTTTTATAATTTTTAAGAACGAAATGGTAAACTTTTGGGGGCCCCGCTTCACACCATCCAAACCACCAAAACGAAATGTATTTATTCATTTTCGATCAACCACATAAAAAAAAAAAATATATATATATAAAATAAATTATTTAAACCGACAAAATACTGATTTAAACAGAAAATTTCCGTGAACTGAAAAATAGCAAGAAAAGTTCATTGCCGTTCCGTGATGGTTTAAATACAAAATTACAAGCTCTTACTATACTATTAAGGTAAATGGAATGGACGGATGGATGGATGGGATGGTATTATAGGTTGTCGTTTTTATATATTTAACATACACGAAACGAACTGAAAATATAATTTTTGTATAAAAATAGATTTTAATATTTTTTTGTTAGCGTAATTGTGATTAAGTTGTTTTACATTTAATATAAAATCAGCCAACAGCAGAAACAAAACAAAAATATAGGCTTCCCTTTGCAAATGGGAATTGTTCGTACTGCAAGATTCAGGTGAATACACCATTTAGCAGCTGACATTTTTTTATTGTCCAACAGACACTAAAAATCGCTTTCAAATGCAAATAAGGATGTTTATTTTCTACGCTATTTTGTTTTGTTTCATTATTTTTATTTTTTTTTTGCTATTTACAATTAAACATCTAAAGTAAATTTGGTAAAAAGCAAAAAAAAAAAAATTAGCGTAGCAAAGACAAAATAAAAAAAATATTAAATAAAAAACGGAATTGTAGATTTTTGTCGCACTAGTTTTTTTCTTTGTTGTGCAGCTAATTTATAATGAAAAACTAACAATTTAATCCAATTTTCTAGTTCACACAGATTTTTTTTTCTTCTCTTTTTTTTTTTCATTTCATTTCGAACTTTTTCTCTTAGTTTTAGTGTCTTTTCTTTTCTGCATTTACAACAAACAATTTACCTGTACTTCTGATGACTTTCAGTTTTTAGGATGAACAAATGGTTTTGGTTGAGAAATTTATGTTTCAATTTATTTTGTTTTATAAAATAAACTGTTTTTTTTTTTTATTTAATTTTTTTGTTTAATTGTTGTTTTTTCGCGGTTCAGTGAAAACAGCAATATAAGAATAAGCCGATAGATAGATTGTTGTTGTTCTAATTATTAGTCTATTTAATTAATGATTTTTTTATATATAGTAAAAATGAAAATCGGAGTTAATATTTGTTTTATTACAGCTGAGTAGCAGCATAAATGAAATATTTACTTTTAAAATTGAATTGTAAAAAAATTAAATTAATTAAAAGGTAAAACACACGCGTAGACACATTTGATGAAATTAATGCAGAGTTTAAATTTGTAAATACAAAACTTTTCTTTTTCATAAAGTTCAGCCAACCTACTAATCGAAAAATGAATTTTCTAACAAATAATGTAGTCAGTACTGAAAATTTATTGTAATCGATAGGATCTTGAGCAGTTTTTTCTCTTAAAATGAATACACCAAATATCCATGTCCGCGAATTCTTTGTCAGCTGCCTGATGCTGAACATAAATTGTTCTCATTATCCTACAGACGAGATTCACATGCTCGAAAGTTATGACGTATCAAAATTTAATAATTTCTTCCTAACACCCTTTTTAAATACATTGTTTTTGCGCAAAATGTATATGTGTTTTATTTAACAACAACAATTTCCATTTAAAAAAAAGTAGAATGCAGCTGAATTGTCTTTTTATTTGTAATTTTTGCTACAATTAAAATTTATCAACTAATAAATATGTACTAAAAAAAACATATATATATTTTTTTCTTAAATACATAATTGGTTTGGCACATTTCCACTAATCCACATATAATCTTTATTAAGCAAACACATAAACAATTTGTTTAAAATGATTATCCACATTGCGGCTATAAAATCTAAATGATAACTAGAAAAAAAAAACAAACAAAAACCCATTTATTATAAAGTCAATATACTCAACTCGATTCGACCGATGAATAATAATAAATAACACCAGACAATAATTCGCATAAAAATATAATTGCATTATTTGGTGTTATTATTCTGTTTAATGTCTAACACAGTAATGATACTTTTAAAACAAACCGATAATCGCATTTATATTTCAGTTTTACAAAAAAAAAAAAAAAACACAAAAAATTATAAAACATTAATTTATTTGAAATTTGAAAGAAGACCGGCGGGTCACTAACCTTTTGATTTCAATTTATTTTTCAATCGCGATCATCGATCGAATGATTATTTTTTAAATCGACGTTCTTGCTAGATTATTATTATTATTATTATTTTTTTTTTGGTAAATTTTAATTTTTTATATTTTCACATTAAATCGTTACAAATTCCATCATTAAACGCATTTAGAAGAAGAAAAAAATTGAAAAAAATAAGTGTTGGAAGTCATTATGGGCTATGCGAAGAACGATAAAGTACATTAATTGTGCTTTCAAAATAATTCGTAATCAATTTGTAACTGCTATTAGAACATTAACAATTTAACACTAACACTAATAGACGATTTCAATCTAAACAAAAACACACTTCTCGCTTCGATGTTGAATATTTTTTAAATCGAACCAATTTCAGTTTGCTTTAAATAAATTTTCAATATTTTTGATACATAAATATTTACAAATTTTCTCATTCAATGCATTTACTTAAAATTCACAAAAAAATACCATACGTTTGTTGATCATTATTTGTTCAATCTATGAAGTGATAAATGATTAGTCAGCTGATGTTTTAAAGGCATGCGCGTATCGAAAAGTTTGTAATGATTTTGTTTTCTTTATAACTATATTTTTTTTCCTTATTTATTTTCTTAATTTCAAACAGACACTCTGATGTTTTTTTTCATGTGTGTGTGTGTGTGTGTGTGTGTGCAACCGAAAGTGCATACAAATTAATGTTATTGTATTGTGATGAAATGGTTTATATAACAAGATCATGAGCGTGATATTTAAAATTACATATTTTTTTTTTCGAGTGTTATTTAAGATTAGCCGCAACAGCGACGATGACAGATACAAGATTATTTTCTTTAATTAACCTAAACAACTTGAGTTTTCTTTTAAAATGTTTAAAAGCATTAAATTAAAAAGTTTCATGAAATTGTATAAAATTCCAACATGTAACCAAATTTACAACCACTCACCACCAACTGATAATCTTTTTCTACATTGACTTTAATTACGATATTTATATTGATTATTGTTGGCTATAAAGCTCATAGTTTGAATGGAAAATACTTACAACAAATTTATGTTTGAGATACATGTTCATGGTGAGGCTAGAATACCTTCACTATTGATGGCTGTGTTACGATAATACCGTATAACTAACTACACCACCCATATGTCATTAACGATCATTATACATTAAGAGATCATAAATTATGATATTTTAATATTGATAACAGAATGAAATCTATCATAATTTCTGGTGTTCATGTTGCGTTTTTGTACAAATTGTACATGCGTAGCAAGTGCGTTTCACTGATTTTAATATTGTGATAAAATAATAACTTGTTGTTTCATATTCTGTGAAAATTTATTTCTGGTTGCATGAAACATGAAGAAAGGTAGACAAACCTCTTATAATAAAAATAGTGAATTTTCTCATGCGACTTCTAAACATACAAACTTTAATTTCTATTTTTGGTTTCGTTTTTTTTTGTGTTTTTTGTTTAGTTAATTCCTGGTTCTTTTTTTTCTATTCTCCATCATGAAATATGTGATGTGTGTCGTAATTTTGTAGCAACTAAAATGTATTTAGAACAATTTTTTTTTTATACTTTTTGGCTGCGTAAGTTATAAAGAATTAGTTTTTTAAAATCTTCCTTGTTTGGCTCGTGAAGATTTTATTACGAAAGAAAACGATTATGTGGAACAGAGATTTGATGATTTATGATAGACTGCGGTAGGTAAATGAAACGTAGTATTCATTATTCTCATATTTCTAACAAAGACAATAATTAAAAAACAAGATAGATTCTCAGTGATGTGTTTTTTTTTTTTTTTTTTTTTTTTTTTATAAAAAAAAAAGTTTACGAATATTTTTCGTTTGGTCTATTAAATACAACTAGATTAACAATAAATCTAATTTAACGAATAATTTAATTACAAAATTATCAATATTTCGTTTAATGTAGTTCACATCTTATTTCAATTACCAAAAAAGTTATGAAGTTTATGTAATTCACTTAAAATTCTGATTAAAATTATGTTAACGTTAAATTCACCAAAGAAAAAAAAAATGACTTTTAATTCACACTTTAATTTAAAATATCGTAAAAATATCGATAAAATTATTTGTGATTTGAATCGAAACAAATTTGCATTTAAGCTCATATTAAACCATAGAAATTCAATAAATCTATTTTGCTATGCATCTCCACATTTATAGCAAATGACATGTTCACTTCGATGGATATTATTTCTTTTCGAAAAAATGTATTTATTTTTTTTTGTTCAACATATAATTGAAAATATGGTCTGTAGATAAATCGGTAAATTTACCTACATTTTATTTAAATTACATCACTCATTCATTACACGAATTCAATAAAACGCAATTTCACGCTTTGTTTGCCATATCAGAAAACACGCATGTTAAGCGGTAGAGTGAAAAAAGAAATATTTCGTTTTTAACAAATGTTTTTTTTTTATATATAGCGTTTGATTGAACTTTGATTGAATTTGAATATGCTCGGACTTTATCTATTTTTTAGTAGATTTTAAAATTTATTTATTTTATTTAGAATCTTTAGCACCTAGTTTTCATTATCCGGGTAAAGCTACCACCACCTTGAATCTTAACGATTCAATTATCTAAAACTCTAGAGATTCACATAATAATGTATCTGCCACAGAATACTGACATAACAAAAACAGAACAATTTATTTCCAATCGAGCACCACTCTCCTTTATTTCGTAACGGAAAGCCAAGCCAATTTATTTTCATTACAATTATTAAAATTTCATATTAATAATTGTACACATCATATCATTTTATATAAATAATATGCAACAGCTCTGTTTAATTAATATGCAACCGGTGAGTACCTGTTTAGAATTTTTTAAGTTTCACATGACTGATATTCGGGGAACCGTTCAATTTTCTATTGAATCAAAATAACGATGTGTACCGGTGTGCGTGTAACTAGTATTTTATAACATTCTTTCGTTGAGAATAAAACATCATAAAAAAAAAAAAATGTTTTATTATTTTTGTGACTTATTTACGCTTGTCAACTTTGTAATATTTTATTTTCTAGGCAGTGGAACAAAATATAACAACAACAACGCAAAAAATAAGAGACAAATAATTTTAATAAAAATTGTAATATATTGAATATTAAATTAAAATTCAATTCAATTTATCACACGTCCTAACTCTCAAAAATCCAATCACATTCAGCACAACGACGCCACATGCAATCTACTATACGCAAAGAAAATTTATAATGAAAATGAATCAAGAATTTCGATATTTTAATATTCGCTACATGCAAATTTGTAAAGCTCTTAAGCCATTTGTAATGGGTCAGGTGTAATATACAAATTTTTTTGCTGCTGTGCATTAAAATTTAATTAAATTATTTACCAACTTTCGTCACACATAAATCATGAATAAAATAATTTCTATATTTGTATTGTTTTTCTTATTTATAAGCTAATGTTTACCATCAATTCTTACGACTCGACTCAAAATGGAAATTCAAAATTAAACTGCAGATAAAAAATGCAACCGAAATATTCCCGCAGCAAATAATATTCACATATCAATTTTACAGAAGAAAGATAAAACCTTTCACTCTGTGTGCAATTTATTATTTTTATTTGTTTGAAGAGAAAAAAAAAACATTTAAAAATATTTATCTTGTTGTTGTTTTTGTTTTTGTTTCTTTCCAGTCATAAAAGAATAAACTACAAAATATACGTACAATAAGATTAAGAAAATAAATACAATTGAATATAATTTGTGTACTTTGTGTCGATTGTCGAGTTTTGTATGCACTTATTTTTATTTGTATTACGAAAACATAATAAAAAAATAAATAGTGCATGAAAATATTGCTGATGGGTTATTATTATATGCGGCGACGGTACTTTTTAATATGATGGTGTGCCTGTGCTCTCTATCTCTAATCATTGCCTCCATATAATTATTAAATAGAAATAATAAATGGTTTTTCTGTAATTATTTTGTAGATATTAAAAAAAAAAAAAAAAAAAAACATACAAATAAATAAATAATAATTATTTTTATTTATGTTCCAGTAATTATTTTCAATTGCCATAATTAATTCTGTCCTTATATTGAATTGATTTGGCGTATCGGCCTCTTTAATAGGTTTCATATTTAATTATCTGTGGGCACAGAAAATGTTCTAGTTTATCTGTTGTAACACCGATGATTTTTCTTAGATATTTAATTAAATTGTTGACTATTCAATACTAATAATAAATATGTAACAAAATTTTCCATTTCCAATTAAATTTTTAATTCGCATACTAAATTCTTTCGATTTCTAAAATTAAATGTCAATATTGTGAAATTCAAATGCGAATAGAAGTTTTCTGGAATAAAATATTTGAACTGCAGGTCATATTTAGATGAGAGATAGGTTTACGTGTAACGTTCATAAACAAAGTAAAAAATCACACTTTAATTGACAAGATAAAGTCAAGGATATGCAAAAAAAAAGAAACCCTTAGGTTGAAAGCAATATTGAGAATTTCTAGAATATTATGTAGAAAAACTGTATGACGAATGTGTTATAGATTCTGTTCAACTCTTCATTTCAAATCAATTAATTAAAATTAAATCATTTTTGAATAATTGGCAATGAAAGCAACATGAATATGATTTCTATGGATTTGAAGCCGCAACAATCAAACAAGACAAAGGTTCTGAATACCAAAAACCGTTGTTTAGTTAAGACACGTGCCATTCTTTAATTAGACTTCTTGTACCTGAATTCTTCCATGGTTGTGTTTGGTTTAAAATCATGTCGCTTATCACGATACCTAACTTAACAATTTAATTCGTTCCTACTGTTTCATTTTAGTTCTGCTGCAATGAAAAGGGGATCTAAATTATGCGTGCATACTTTTCTTTCTATTTTATTATAAATGTATAAACTAATTACAAACTATTTTTATGCCATTATGAAAATTAGTAAATTGTTTTTGTTTGCTGATTTCTTTGAGGGTGTTTTTACACCGATGTCAAGGTTGTTAACCTGTGATTAAACCATTCACAACCGTAACTTATTATAAAATGAAGAAATTTAATATGATGGATTTTATTATGTTGTAAAGGATAAGGGGTTTGGCATTTTACAAATATAGGCAAATATTTGTTGAAAGAAAGGAAAAACATGAATTTCAAATGATACGTTCAAAACAAAATAAAAGTATGGCAGCAAACGGAACACATATTTAATATTCCATTTTTTAATGTGGGCTTGACTTTGAAAACTGCAATAAAAATAATAAACTGTGCCAGTATAAAATATGATTAGTCATTTTAAAAATTTCTTTCATTTTTTTTCTTGTTAGCAATTAAATTCTTACTCTTTAACCAATTGTTTTGCACACTAAAGTCATTAAAAGTTACACGTGTATTGTTCAGTAAGCCATTTACCTAGCCGAATGCTTGTTCAAAATTTATGAATTAAAAATTTCATTTAAAATTTGCGTGCAATCGTGTGTAATAATAAATACTTGTTGTAACAACATCAACACCTCTTTACCATTGTTTTTATTATTATTACTGAAAACATGCACAAATGTTAAAATTTTAATTCAATTATTGTTAATCGCTTGATGCAGAGAACCGAACCCGAAACTAGGCGAACCCTAACAATTAAAATGTTTTTGACTTTATATGTGATCCCGCTTAATGAATAATGAAAGGTTATTCTGTGTCTATTAATCTTGAACGAAGCCGCCATTCGAACCCGAATCACCTAATTTTGATGTATGTAATTGAACTGTTCATAGGACCGGCGCTCTGAATACTTTTTGAATGTTCAAGTCTCCACAGTTCCAGTTAGTTACTTACTTCATTATTCACAGTTTTATGAATTAAAACTTTAAGCGCTACAGAAAGAAAGAAATTCCTGTTTTGTATTAATTTCGATACATAAGTCGTTTACATGTTTATTTCTGATTTTCACAATTCTTCCTCTTGTTATTTAATTGAAAACATAATAAGTTTATTATTTAGAAAATCGAATAACATAAATAAGAATGTTGTACAATTTGTCTGAAATTATTTTCTCAGAATTCATTTAAAAAAAAAAGGAAATCCAAAATGAATCGTTTAACTCAATAAAGCAACATTTATTTTATTTTATTCCTTTTATTTATAGAAATAATTTCGAATAAAAAATAAATTCATAAATCAATAAAAATGATGGAATTTTCGAAATAATTTATCGTTGCAAATAAATGGAAAATATGTATATTATAATCAAAATAAAAAAAACAACAATAAACCAAAATGTTTATACTCAAATATAATAAATTTCTGCTTTAAAGCTCACGCGATTGTCAAAAAAAAATAAAATGTATTTAAACGTTGCGGCACAAATTCTACTTAATACTATTTTTATACAATAGCTTTTCCAACCACCAACCGAATTATCTATTATTTGTAGGTATTCATTTTGCTGATAGTATTTCGTGCGAGCAAAAAATTCTTATCGAATTAGAATTTTATTTAGTTATTTATTTGATTTTATTTTTCCTATCTTATTACAATTTGTAGTAAAAAATGTAATTACTGTTTCTTTGTTCACGAAACTTTAAAGAAATATTGTGAAAAAAAATCCTAAATTTGAAAGTTTACAGCGCTTAACGGACTCAATCTTGTATTCGCAATATTCAATAATTCATTTAAATTATTTCGGTCAAGTATTTTTTTGCTGCATTAAATAAAACTGAAATAGATAAATAATAAATAATTATATAAAAAAAAAATGAAGTAAATGAATGGAAAAGTAATTGTGTGTTTAAGAACATTCGTTACAATTCACTAATTTTTTGTTGATCGCTTTGTGCGCATTTTAAATTCATAGAATTTTATTCGAGACTCGAGAGTAAACATGAATTGTCACGCTGCAATTCGCATTAATGCCTAAATGGTTGCAATCTCATTTATTTTTATATATACATTTTTATTTTGCTTTTTCACAATTACATTAAACAATTCTTTTTTCTGTTTGTTGTTACCAATTAAAATTGGAATAAGCAAGAGATTAAAATTATAGAAAAGTAGTGAAAACTAGACATCCAACTTACGCTCAACGCACACCATTTAAATATTTATTAAGAATCGCGCTGTTTTTAAAATTTTAAATCGGTGTCATTTACCTCTTTATGAGCCAGAATTATAATAATTTATTTAAACAAAAATTGCAGACCGCAGAAAAAAAATGATAAAAATCTTTCCTTCGTTTTTTATATATAATATATTTTTGTTTTTATTTATAATTTTCTATAAAATTATCTTGTTACCTTCTGTATGTTGTGTCCGATTCATGCAGATGTTTTTTCTCTTTTGAAACTTTTAGATTGAAGCGTGCAGTTTTTTTTTATTTTTTTTTCATTTCATGTCACTGTCAATGCAAGCAATATTCAGATCATATTTTTAGTGTTTCTTGTAAAATGTCGTTACGTTTCAGGCCATTTTTTTTTATTTTTTTTTTAAATAAAAAGTAATGAATAATAATTTGCATGTCGTGTTAAATTATGAACGCACTAAAAAAGATGACAATTAAAAGCTAACCACCCATTAATTTATTTATATAAATGTAGATATTCTTGCTTTAAAACAAAGCGAGACAAAAAAAAAAAACAAAAAAATTACATATTTTTTATAATTTTATTGTTGTGATAAATTAAAAATAATAAAAAAAATAAT